>JAHHFK020004177.1:0-152384 GCA_024533555.2 Aedes koreicus
TTGTTGTGATTTTGAATTAAGTTGCACTTATTTTAAAATCATCCAGCAATGATAACAGAAGAGAGAGAGAGAGAGAGAGAAAAACGTGGTAACAAATATTCATTTATGACGTTGCGATTGTGGAAAGTAGTCATAATTTAGTGAATACGTAAATTATGGTTGGTTATCTTTGTTAACACTCGTTAGGTTCTTCGAAAGCACGTCATAGATTGTTCTACCTGTTTTATCTGAAACAAATCCGAGCATGCTTTTACGAACTCAGTGTGGAATTTTGCACCTTGTTCGAAGTGTTGTAGGTCAGTCTTCGAGGACCTTGTGAGAAGTTGTCGTTGTCACAGCAGCAAGTCTCGTATTACAACACATCGGTGGATCATTAGCTAATTACACTTACCCCAGCAGAGCATAGGAATGCACCATCTGTTCGCCAACCCACTTTTACCGCTGATGGCGTCTGCCGAACGTGTGGCACACATTAGTACCCAAGAGGTTTGTTCGGTACGTTCGCGTGCCTTACTCCTCGGTCGTACCATCCGGGACCCAAGTGAAGTTTGTGTGACCGTATATTACAAACTCTGCAGAGGGAACTGAAAGGTGCTGTGCTGTTATAAGTGGTGTATCAACAGGGCGGCAGAGTTGTACATTTTGTCACATCTTTCGTGCACTGTCTCTGCTCGGTTTCACGTCGTCAATTTTTGATGTATTTTTTATTCTCTCTGCCGGGACATGAAATTGAAGAAATCAAGGTACGTTTTAGTACGCGTGCACTTTGAGAGGAACATATTGAAGAAAGAAAGATGTGACAAAAAGTAATCAAACATATGTTCTTATACTTTGATTGGTTTGAAGATTTTGATCATGATGGCTGCATGAAATGCCTTGAATCATTTTTGATTGATGGGTGATTGTTCTTTGGAACTGAGCTTAAAGGAATCGAACTTGATAATTGAAGAGTTAACATTAAAGTTCAGGCAATTCAGGTTTTTTTTTCATGTAAATTGGAAATGTACCAATATTAGCTATTAGCTGTAGTTTGAATAATTTGTGACGTGAAAAATTGAAGTAACAGGTTTTTGGCATTTTTTTTGTGTGTTTTTGTTTTTAAACTTCTGGTTTGGGGGGCCTAAATCTTAAAACCCCTTTTTTATTTTTATGTCGAAAACACTGCTTTTTTTTTTGAACAAACACTAAAAAAATATTTTTTATGAACATCATCATGTGTTGGACATCCCCCCCTTGTAAAAGATGGAAATTTTTTTTGTTTTTCCTGGTTATTTTATAAAAAAAAAACCACAATAAAAACGTTGTTCAATTTTTTTTTTTCCCTCTCATACAAAAAGAGGGGTGTTAAAATCTTGTGAATACACGCTTTTCTATGCGGGGCGGGGGGCGGCGAGTGTCATATACCTTTCGTCACATCCCGCCAATGTGTGCGTATATCTGTGTGTGTGTATATATGTGTGTGTGTGTGTGTGTTGTTTTTTTTTAGACGGGATGGAAAATCTGCAAACAGACTCCTGTAGAACTCAGGGTGTGGGGATGAGGGCGCCAACTCCTCGATCCACTAAAAACCCACCCGTGCCTCCAGCCCCGGCCCTCCCCGGAACCACTTTTCGGTATAGTAATGCTTTACGCACCCACTATGTCTAACTACATAGGTCTTTAGTAGTTAGCTTCACCGACCTGACGCTGATTCGATCTAGATGCTCCTGGATCCAAGCAGGGTTCGGAACATCCGCGCCAGATCATCCGCGATCTCCCTGCCCGACCACTTACGGTACCTGCCGAACCGCGCGTCACATGGTCCTTCCTTCGATCGAGAAAGCCAGTGCCAGGAACGGGGTAGAAACGTCTGGGGGCGGCTACCCCAGGGTCGTCCCTGTTCCCCATGTCACGACCTCTTACGGCTTCCTGCCGGATCCTGCGCCATATGGCGCCTCCTCCGTTGTAGTTCGTTTAGCCGTTAAGGGGAGCTTAACGTTTCCAGGGTGCACCGCGGGGAGGCAAACTACTTCCACACCCCTGTATTTAAGGTCTTTTTTTTTTTATTTTTTTTTTTTTTTTTTTTTTTTTTTTTTAGACGGGATGGAAAATCTGCAACCAGACACCTGAAGAACTCAGGGTGTGGGGATGAGGGTGCCAACTCCTCGACCCACTAAAAACCCACCCGTGCCTTTAGCCCTGGTCCCTCCCCGGAACCACCTTTCGGTATTACTTCGGGGAGGGGGCTATTGTGCTTGTTAAGCACCCACTATGTCTAACTACTTAGGGCTTTAGTAGTTAGGTGGTCCCTGCGACCTGCCTTTGGTCGTTTCGCCATTTTTGTTGGAGATCAAGGACGATCTGGGAGGCTGCTACGCATACCAAATAAGCTCGAGAGTACACACAGGCTTATGTGCCTAAGAGTGGTGAGTGCATACCGAACGGTATCACGCGACGCGGTCTGCGTCCTAGCGGGGATGATGCCAATAGGCATCGTCATAAAAGAGGACGTAGAGTGCTTCGAGCAACGTGGAACAAGAGGTATCCGAAAGACCACTAGAGCCGCATCCATGGTTAAGTGGCAGAGGGAATGGAACAACTCCACCAAAGGTCGGTGGACCCACCGACTAATCCCGGAATTAACCGGGTGGGTCGGTAGGCGACACGGTGAAGTGAACTTCCACTTAACGCAGATATTGTCTGGCCACGGCTGTTTTAGACAATACCTGCATAAATATGGGCATGCACAGTCCTCCGCATGCAGTGAGTGCGCGGGAGTCGAAGAAACTGCAGAACATGTGTTTTTCGCATGTCCTCGCTTCGACGGCGCGAGATCCGGCATGATGGCCGTATGCGGTCGCGACACGACTCCGGATAACTTGGTCCAGAGGATGTGTCAAGACCGGGACGTCTGGGACGCGGTATGCGTAGCAGCCTCCCAGATCGTCCTTGATCTCCAACAAAAATGGCGAAACGACCAAAGGCAGGTCGCAGGGACCACCTAACTACTAAAGCCCTAAGTAGTTAGACATAGTGGGTGCTTAACAAGCACAATAGCCCCCTCCCCGAAGTAATACCGAAAGGTGGTTCCGGGGAGGGACCAGGGCTAAAGGCACGGGTGGGTTTTTAGTGGGTCGAGGAGTTGGCACCCTCATCCCCACACCCTGAGTTCTTCAGGTGTCTGGTTGCAGATTTTCCATCCCGTCTAAAAAAAAAAAAAAAAAAAAAAAAAAAAAAAAAAAAAGACGTCCCGGTCTTGACACATCCTCTGGACCAAGTTATCCGGAGTCGTGTCGCGACCGCATACGGCCATCATGCCGGATCTCGCGCCGTCGAAGCGAGGACATGCGAAAAACACATGTTCTGCAGTTTCTTCGACTCCCGCGCACTCACTGCATGCGGAGGACTGTGCATGCCCATATTTATGCAGGTATTGTCTAAAACAGCCGTGGCCAGACAATATCTGCGTTAAGTGGAAGTTCACTTCACCGTGTCGCCTACCGACCCACCCGGTTAATTCCGGGATTAGTCGGTGGGTCCACCGACCTTTGGTGGAGTTGTTCCATTCCCTCTGCCACTTAACCATGGATGCGGCTCTAGTGGTCTTTCGGATACCTCTTGTTCCACGTTGCTCGAAGCACTCTACGTCCTCTTTTATGACGATGCCTATTGGCATCATCCCCGCTAGGACGCAGACCGCGTCGCGTGATACCGTTCGGTATGCACTCACCACTCTTAGGCACATAAGCCTGTGTGTACTCTCGAGCTTATTTGCGTAGCTCTTGGTACTCAAGGCGGTGATCCATGCCGGCCCGCCGTACCTAAGTATGGACAGGGCGACACTGGCCAGGAGTTTACGCTTACTCCCTTGCACCGCCGAGCTATTCGACATCATGCGGGATAATGCCGATATAGCCATAGAGGCTTTCTTGCAAGCGTAATCGACGTGACTGACAAAGGACAGCTTGTCGTCGATCATAACCCCAAGATACCTCAAGAACCTCTTCGATTCTACTGTGCAGTTACCTGCACTAATCGTCGCATGTTGCTCCGATTTTCGATTGTTCACCACCGTGACCTCGGTCTTATGGTGGGCTAGCTCCAATTGCCTGGAGCTCATCCATCTCTCCACAATGCCAATGGAGTGTGAGGCCGTTAACTCGACCTCCTCGATGGATTCACCACATATCTCCAGGGTGATATCGTCTGCGAACCCGACGATCTTTACCCCGCTCGGGAACTCAAGCCGCAGTACCTCGTCGTACATCGTGTTCCATAACACCGGACCCAGGATCGAACCTTGCGGGACGCCTGCGGTGATCTGCACACGTTTCTGGCCTGCCTCTGTATTATATACCAGTACGCGATTCTGGAAGTAGCTTCCGAGAATCTTGTACAGGTACCCAGGAACCTGAAGGCGTTGGAGCGAGTCGGCGATAGCCGCCCAACTGGCGCTGTTGAACGCATTCCTCACGTCAAGGGTGACCACCGCACAGTATCGTACTCCTCGCCTCTTGCGCTGGATTGCCACCTCGGCCGTCTTGGTGACGGACAGGATGGCATCCACCGTCGACTTCCCTTTACGGAAGCCAAACTGATTACTTGACAGACCGCGTATACCCTCCGTGTATGTTGTCAGTCTGTTGAGGATTACCCTCTCGAGCACCTTACCCGCTGTATCCAACAGACATATTGGTCTATATGCCGATGGATCTCCTGGTGGCTTCCCTGTCTTTGGTAGCAACACAAGGGTCTGAATTTTCCAGGCGTCTGGGAAGACGCCCTCGTCCAGACACTTTTGCATCACCACCCTGAACATTCCGGGATCCAGCAAGATAGCCGTCTTGATGGCCAGGTTCGGAATACCATCCGGTCCCGGCGCTTTGTTCACCTTTAGCGACTTTGCTATCGCAATGAGTTCATCATTCGTCACCGTCGCCTCGTCGCCGACCCCCGTTGTGCCGTTGTCGGTGCCCACGTGGTCACGGGTGTTCGGCTGAGCCGTCCACCCTTCCGTCGCTATGACAGCGTTAAGGTCTGGGATACTGGAACGCTGGTCATGGGACACGTCTACGGCGGCGGGGGGCCATGGACTTGGGTCGTGGCTCGGAAAGAGTCCCCCAACGATCACCTGCAGCAGCTCTGGTGAACGCTCGGTTGGAGCCGCCGATCCTCTGGTTTTGGCCATTACAACCCGGTAGGCGTCACCCCACGGATTCGTATTGGCCTTCTGACACAGACCCTCGAAGCAGGCTCGCTTGCTGGCCTTTATCTCCCTCTTTAGTGCGGCCTTCGCGGCGACTAGCGCCCCTCTACGCTCGATTCTATCGGCGTCTGACCGCGCTCTTTGCACCCTCCGTCTTGCGTGGAGGCATGTTCTTCGGAGGTCGGCGATCGACTCCGTCCACCAATACACCGGCGATCTTCCATTCCTCGGTTTGACTTCCCTCGGCATGGTCGCATCGCACGCTCGTGTAAGTGTCATAACGAGTCTTTCGCCGCAAGGTTCCTGGGTTTCGCGTAAGTTTCGTTCCCTCTCAAGCGCCTCTTTAAAAACCTCTACATCAAAGTAGGACGTCCTCCATCTGCGGGCGAATGGAGTGGATGCACCTCCTTCCGCACGCTGCCTTGTATTGTGGACGATACAATAACGTACCGCCAAGTGGTCGCTATGGGTGTAGCCATCATCCACCCTCCAATTGCTAATTAGCCCAGGACTGCTAAATGTTATATCGATAATCGATTCCGCTCCATTTCTATGGTAGGTACTCGTGGTACCCACGTTGGCTAGGTCTACATTGAGCCTAGCCAAGGCCTCCAGAAGAATCTGGCCCCTAGGGTTGGTAAGGCGGCTCCCCCACTCGAGCGCCCAAGCGTTGAAGTCCCCCGCTATTACCAACGGGTTCAGGCCAGTTAGCTCCGTTGTCATCCGATCAAGCATATTGGAAAACTGTTCGATCGACCACCTTGGCGGTGCGTAGCAGCTGCAGAAGAACACTCCATTCACTTTTACAACCACGAAGCCTTCGTTTGTGTTGGACACAACCTCCTGAACCGGGTACTTACCCGTCGTCCATAATGCCGCCATATTAGCCCTGTCCGCAAACCAGTTCCCGTTGCCGGGTGGGATGCGGTATGGGTCGGAAATTATGGCGATATCCGATGCCGACTCGCTAACTGTCTGACACAGCAGTTGCTGGGCTGCCTCACAATGGTTCAGGTTTAGTTGGGTTACCTGCATTACGGTTGGCTCGTTGGTATACCCTTAGCGGCCGGGCACTTGCCCCCCCCCCCCCCATGACGTGCTTATCGTCCGGTTTCCCGGCGCACATCAAGCATTTGGGGGGACCTTTGCAATCCCGCGCCTTGTGGCTAGTGCTGCCACACCTTCTGCACATGTTGCTCCTATCTGGGCCTTTGCATTCCCAGGACATGTGCCCGCTCTCTAGGCATCTGAAACATGCCTTCGGCGGCTGGTGCAGGCTTAGTGGGCATATTGACCATCCCACCTTCACCTTCGCCACTTTCAACGCCGCGTCTGCGTCGACTGCCGCTACCCTCAGGGTTGCCACCTGGGTCCCAAGTGGACCCTTCCTCAGACGTATGTCTGCGGCGGCAACCTCGACCTTGCACTGTTCCTTCAGTGCAGTGGAGATCTCGTCTGCCTCGGTGATCTCATCCAGGTTTTTACACTGGATCGTCACCTGCGAGACGAGGGCGCGCACCTCCACACCCTCACCTAAGGCCTGTTTTGCCAGGTCTCTATACGCCGGGCCCTTAAGCGTTGTCGCTTTTTTAAGCTCCAGGAGCATTTCGCCGGTGCGGGTACGGCGTATACTCCGCACGTCGGCGCCTAGGCCTGCCAGTTTAGCGTCCCCGCGCATCGCTTTTAAGACCTCGGAGTACTTTGACGCCTCGGTCTTAACGATGAGGGCCTCTCCGCGGTTACGCTTGCGGGCCACCTGTCGCTTATCTTTTTCTTTTTTAGTTTTATTTCTCTTTTTCCTCACTTTATTCCATGGGGCTTCCCTGCCCCGCCTGGGGTCATCGCTTGTCCCCCTCCTAGCACTGGCATCTGCCTCCGTGCTGGTTATGGCTGTTGTTGTCGTTGGAGCCCTGCCGCTTGGGCCCCCTTCGGCGCTTGAGACAACACGCGAGCTGGTTGGCGCGCCTTTCGCGCTGGGCTTAGCGCCGGGGCCTCTCTCTTTGCGAGAAGCCGAAGCTGGTCGCGAGGATGGACCCTCTGACTCCGCCGCCACGTTCGCATAGGTTCGTTTCCCCTTTGGGGCTTCCGACACGATGCGCTTCTTAGAAGCGCCGGGTGCCGTCTCGCCCGGGGACTGCCTAGCCCGCTTGGAGGTCCCCGCCCCCATGGATAGGGTGGACTCTCCGACGGAGACGGATGATTCCGTCTGCGTCTGCTTCGAGGCAATGTCCCTCGCCCTTTCGGTGGCCGCTAGCCGTGCCAACTCTTTGGCACTTTGCTCGGCTAGCAGTTTGGCCTCCAGCTCCTCCCTCTCCTTGCATGCAGCCTGCACTGTCATGCGTAGCCTAAGAAGGCTCAATTTTAGGTCTTTCGCAATGTTGTTGCGCGACGACGTAAAGTCGATGATCGCATCCAACTGCTCCGAGACCTCCATCACCTTAGGAAGGGTTTCCCGCATCCTATCCATAGCCCGGATGAGTCCTGGCACATCCATGGCCACGCCTAGCTTGGTGCCACCTGCCTCCGATGCCGTAGCACTACCGCAGGTGTGTGTGTGTGTGTGTGTGTGTGTGTGTGTGTGTGTGTGTGTGTGTGTGTGTGTGTGTGTGTGTGTGTGTGTGTGTGTGTGTGTGTGTGTGTGTGTGTGTGTGTGTGTGTGTGTGTGTGTGTGTGTTACAAATAATGACAAAAATAATAATGAAACAGTTTTGTCTCCGATTACATACTGAGCTATTCGTGTACCGATTTTTGTTTTGTTGGTGCCAAATTAAAGTTATAAAATCTTCAAATAACTGGTCAACATTTCATTATGATTGGATAATCCTTCATGGAGATATGACCAAAATATTACCTGAGAGCACATAATTGAGAGATGAAAATATACTCGTTGCAGTTCAAAACCAAACAAGACCACTCACCCCAATCGATGCCGCTTTTATTCTATTGTTCCGCATCTGGTGCGTTGTATAGCACATACAGCGGACTGGCCACACTATGCGACTCTACAGAATTAGAGCAGGATCGATTGGCTCGAGTGGTCCGGTTTTGAACTGCAACGAGTATATTCGAAAATTACACAAAGTCTCCATTTACTATAACTACACAATTTTCAAAGAACATGTACTTATTGTGCATCTTGAATCCATATCGAAATTGACGCTTAGGATTGTCTAATAATTCATTCTATGGACTGATTATATGAAATTTCTAATATTTATGTAATTTCCCCTTTTATATAACTAATATAAACAGGTCGTTAAAGACAATTAATGGCAATATTGTAATCACATCGATGAACAATATGTTCAGGATTGACAAATAGTTCATTTTATAAACTGAATGTATGACATATCGAATATTCCTGGAACTTCCTTGAATTTCTGATGAAAATATGTATCCAGTACCATATTGGCCACATTAGTGTTCGTAATTCTGGTGAAGTATAAGAAGGGTTCAGTCTCACCATCGGTCGATTAATTCGGGTTTTTAATATAGCATTTAAAAATGTTATGTTAGAAATTTATAAAAAAAAAATCAGAGATATTGAGATACTTAATAACAAGCATGATTCATCTTCATGAAAAATGGCAGCGAAAGACTTTAATTTTGACGCTGAACTAATCCTAAAAAAATGGTCCTGAATTTTCTTCGTAAGTTGGGGGGGGGGGGGGGGTTGTTCAAGATTTAATTCCACTTATTCAAATTAAATCGCGAGCTAATCAGAGTCAAAACAGTTGAAAGTGGCACCAAATCAACGTATTTCTTCCACTTTGAACGTTGACTATCTCGGAACCATAACTGTCAACCTTTGCCGCATCGCCGATGTCACTGCTTCATAATTTCACAGAGTTGTTAAATTGATCAAAAGCCAGGACAGTTTGGAGAGCTCATCTGCTTTGAAACGAAATATCATTCTAACACCAGCTTAGACTAGCGAAAAGTCAGTCCAAATCAGTCCAAAACATATCCTTTGCTGACGAATGCCTCAAAACACTGTTTTCCATCCATTCTTCCATGTTAACTAGAACAGCTTTTTCTATTTGTAGTCCATGTTGAAAAATGGCCGAACGATACTTCTTCCTTTCAAACTATGTGGTAGAAATTATCACAGGATGAATTTTGAATAGCAAATTTTGAAGATACTGAATAACTTTAAAAGATACAGAACATTTCCGAATTCGTCCAATGTGGTCCTGGTCAATTACTATAGCCATGATTTAATTTGCTTTAGAATTCGCGTGTAATTTGAACTGCCACATTTTGAGTTTTTTTCTGAGTCAGAAAATGGTCAGTTTCCTCTGGGGAACCTTGAATATGTCCGAATATGGTCGATAAAATCCCAAACACTCAACATCAAAACCATTGCTCAGCCTCCGAATTCACAGAAAAATGTCCTCAGATCCAGTTGACCGATTCCAAGACCAACTCTATATCTCTCGTTTGCTGGTTGTTGTGTCTATAGACCTGTGAGTGCTGTTAAACAGCCTTCATCCTTAATTGGTATCGCTGTTAATTATAAGGATGGCCGTTTAATTGAATCAACCAATAGGCTTCAATTAGCCCTTTTATCCATGACTGTGCCGGAGTAAATCTGACTAAAACTGCGCCGAAATGTCTGACGTGGTACATTGAAATGGAATACTGAGGCAACCCTGTTGAAGACTCTTTGAAGCCCGTTGATTGCTCCATTCATTCCGTGATTTGTGCGATGAAAAGGTAGACTCAACATCGGATTTTTTCTAATGCATGCGGTCGTACATTCAGGTTGATTTGCTCGAGTATGGTTGGGCAATCCACTCTTTTTTGCAAGATATCGGTGATAAATAAAGCTGTGGCAGTGTCTCTTCGTGTCGAAAGAGGCTCCAGATGAATCAGTAGGCATCGATCCTCGTAGCTAGTCAAACGGAAAGGATCTCTCCAAGGTAATAACCGGAACGCAAAACGCAGGAATCGGCGTTGGACGGATGCGACCCTTTCAACCCCATTGTTGTAGCTTGGATTCCAAACTGCAGAGCAATAGTCAAGGACTGATCGGACCAACGAGGAGTATAATGCCTTCAGGCAATAAACATCGGTAAAATGTTTGGTAATTCTAAAGGTAAAACCTAACGTTCTAGATGCTTTATCGACCACATATGAAATATGCTGCTTGTATGTGAGTCACGAATCCAAAATTACGCCTAAATCCTTTATGTGGTTCATCCGTTCAATATCTGTCCCTGACAGATTACAGTTGAAAATGATCGGGTCCTTTTTTATAGAAAAGGAGATAACTGAGCATTTTGTAAGGTTCACTTTCATTCGGTTAACAATGCACCAGTCAGCGAAGGCATGAAGCCGACGCTGAAGAGTGTGACAATCGACAATGGAACAGATACTAAGGTAGAGTTTGAGATCATCAGCATATGATAGTCGAGGTCCCACGATGACAAGATTAACATCGTTGAAGTAGAGCAAGAAGATCAACGGTCCAAGATGGCTACCCTGAGGTATTCTCGATGTCGCTGGATAAGTATCGGATCGGCAGTCACCTATAACAACCATGAGTTGGCGACCAATAAGGTATGATTGAAACGATTGTAATAGAATGCCATTGACCCCCAGTCGGCCTAGCTTAGCAATAGCAATAGCATGGTACAGTTTGTCGAAGGCAGCTGACAAATCAGTATAAATGGCATTTGTTTGAGCTCGGTCATTCATGCTATCAGTTACATACGACGTGAGTCAGAGCAAATTGGTGGTAGTGGAACGACTTGCCATCGCCATCGCTGAAAAAAATGCTTGCAGTGAGAAAGTAGTGTATCAACCATGACAAGTTCAAAAAGCTTCGATAACGCGCTCAGTGAGGTAATTCCGCGATATTTGTTAACGTCTCGCTTGCTACCTTTTTATGAACAGGAAACATGTGAGCAGATTTCTAGCATGAAAGGAAAGTACTTCTACGAACTGACAATGGCCGAGCGGTGTCAATAAGGAGTCGATATTCTTCTTTAGAAATAATGAGGGGATTTCATCGGGTCCTGGACAACAAGAAGATTTCAGTTTGGAAGCGGCTCTTGAAATAGTCGTTTCGTTGAAATCGGTATCGCCTAACGTTGCTTGCTACGAGGTTAACGTGTTCTTCGGTTAGGCTCTCATCGGTGAAAACTTTGGAGATTTTTTAAGAGAAGAGTCAGCAGATCTCCTGAGTCGATGAAGCAACTTCACCAACAAACACCATGGACAATGGAAGACCAGACTCCTTTCGCTGCTCGTTTACATAGTTCCAAACTCGGTACGTGTCTGTCGATGGTGCACGCCAAAACAAGTGACAATGTACTTGCCGCAACTTCGACATTATAAGTATCGAGGATGGTTCCCCAGTCATTAATTCTGGAAAGCAGGTCAGATTATAGTCGCCAAAAATGATGATCTCGTCGATTATAGCTGCTCTTTCCAAGATAGCTTGGATGGAGCGGCAATGAGTGTTGATAAAATCAATGTCACGTACACGATTTGGAGGTATATATACTCACATATAAACAATGTACGGTCGACCAATTCAACAGCAACCCAGACCTGTTCCACGCTGCTCCACAAATCATTCTCAATTGCTCGGCTTTCAATCCGGAACCGACTGCCAAGAGGACACCACCTCCCGTTGATTTTCGGCTGTTAACTGAGCTACGATCACATCGGAAAACATCATATTCGGATCCGAACACTTGTTTAGAAAGCGTGCGGGAATCAAGCCAAGTCTCGGTGAGAGCAATAACATCATAGCAGCGGTCTGAAACGGATAAGCGGTAGTCTTCAACAATTGAGTTCATACCGCCCACTGGTTCTGGTAGTAAAAAGTGACGTTTTGGTTACAGCTGCGTGGAACTGCGTACGCATTGTTTGAGTGGGAACTTTGGCGGATCTTCATTTCGCTTCTATCCATAGGATCGGGATGGTTTCGATTACCTGGTGCAGCAATCAGTGGTGCTATATCGGATGAACTCGATGCTATGGTAGTGCATTCAAGGCTTTGGTTGTCCATGACGTGACGAAACGGCACTGAAATTTAGTACGGCATCAAGCGACTTATTTTCGAAATTATAATTGTACTTGCCCTGCTGTGCAGGGTGGAAGACCCCTTCTCTACTGCCAACCACAGGGCCGGGTCACATATGACGAACACTGGCTGCAATCGGCTATACTGGGTTGGAGAGATTGGAGACTTACATCGTGCTTTCTACGGTGCGTCTCGGATCAGCATTCGGGCTTCTCGAGTTAAGCGGTGAAGCAGCACTGGAATTCGAAAAAGCATCAGGAGCAGAATACATTGGAAAACACATATACTTGCCTGGAAGTTCAGGCTGGGGAGACCCTCCCCCAAACTCCGACCACAGGACCGGGATGGCTGAGATGGCAGGAACAAATGCTGGATTGATAATGAACGTTGATTGGCTCGACGGGGTCTGGAGTGGTTGAGGGCTCCCTTAATGCCTTGTGGTGTGCATCCCGGTTGCGAGATTGTTGAGATATCCAACGTGGGATGAAAACGGCAATCTAATTCAGACGAGGTGTTTTTGGAAACCCCTGTCCGGATTTCTTGTCTTGGTAATTAACGAATTCCCGAAAGTAGACTCCGTCTGGCCATGTGTCAGCACTGAGAGCCACTTCACGATACTTTTCGTCGACTCCAATTTTAAACGAAATAAATCGCATAGACGTTAGATCAGCATCTTTCTTTACTAATTTTCTAACCTCGATCGGTTCATCGCAAGGTATGTATTCAGAGGCTAAAGCAAGAATATCATCCTGAAATACCTAATTTCAGACAAAATAGTCAAAAGGTCGAAAGTAACATTTGTAAGCAATGACATTTGTATTTTTCTGGGATCTGCTTGCTCCCACAAACAAAATAGCACCAGAAACAGATACAGGGAGTTATTACCTTCCCGTCGGTAGTGGATATAGATGTTAGCAACCTGGCATTTCCAGGAAATTTACGTCCAAGTCATTGTTTACAATTGTTACTTTCTACCTTTCGACGATTTTGTCTAGAATTGTAATATAGAGTACAGTGGGGCAAAAGTTCGAGTGGGGCAAAAGTTTACTTTTATGATTTTTTATTATATACCACAGTTAGTCTGGCAACACTGTCGCACACGTGTCAATGCTTTGACAGGTGAAAATTGTACATCAACATTGTTTTGTTTATCTCGCAAAATTTGTGTGTTTGTCAGCAAAGTTCATTTTGTACACTGGTAATATAAAAACTGATGCCCTTGCAAACGAGTTTTGAAAAGTTAAATCGTCTTTTCCACGAAATCTAAATTATGATTTGTGTTGCTTGAAGGTTGCTCTGAAAGATGCGGTAAGTATATTTTCAAATATTTTCATAGGAATTACAAAAGGAAGTCAAACAGAAAGGTGTGCACACCCGGAAATCCTCGAACAGGCAAAACAGAGAATCGCCAACGGAGAATCCAAGCTCTCTGTAGCAAAAAGTATCGGCATCACGGAAACTGCGCTGCGAAATCGGTTGAAGAAGGTATTAATTATTGTCTAAGATTTACGTTTTAGCTTTATTTTGAACTATTATACATATTTCAGGGTTTTGGTGTGCTGCAGCTTGGTCGGTTCCGGTCTGTATTCACTCCAGAGCAAGAGAAGGAAATAGCGAGTCATTGCAAATCGCTGGATGAATGTTTTTACGGATTGTGATTTGCAGAACTACGGAGATCAGTTTTCCCGTATGCTGAAACCCTCAAAATCAACCATGAATTCAATAAAGATGCGAAGGCAGCAGGAAAAGAGTGGGCGCCGGCACAATTTGTCGCTTCGCACTCCACAACAAACTAGCCTTGGTCGAATGATGGGTTTTAATCGAGTGCAAGTTGGCATATTTTTCGACAATTTACATGAAATGGCCACAAAAGACGGGTTTAATCCAGACAGAGTATACAACATGGATGAAACGGTACCTAACAACGTCCCCAAAGTGGTCTCCGCTACCGGTAAGAAAGCAGTAGGCAAGATCAGTTCGGGAGAGCGAGGAGAGTTGGTGACGGCTGTTTGTGCCATGAGTGCGCAGGGGAATTATGTGCCGCCGGTGCTGATTTTCAAAAGAAAGCGCCAAAAACCCGAGCTGATGAACGGAGCACCTCCTGGATCATAAATGTTTGTTTCTGATTCAGGGTACATAAATTCGGACCTGTTCTACCAATGGCTACAGCTTTTCCAGAAGCATACTAAAGTAACAAAAGAGAACCCTGTGTTACTCATAATGGACAATCATAGTTCACATCAGTCGCTGCAAGCGGTTCTCTTTTGGCGAAGGGAAGGATTTTTGTCTCCCCCCCCCCCCCCCGTAGGTACAATTTAAATTAAAAACAGCGGTTGTTTTCTTTCTCTTACTCTCACTTAAAACTGCCTTGGGGCTGTTGTTCGTTGTTTGTTTTGGCATCCTGGTGAGTGAGTACCCCGTGGCGGGGGGCTGGGGGGCGGGTTGCGGTGGGTGGGTGAGGGGCTATTTGTCAGTTGTCAGTTCTTTCTGGGAGTGTGTGGTGGTTGCTCTCATCCCTGTAGTCTTCACGGATTTGGACGATCGTGCTTATGGACATGCTGAGAAACAAGAGAGAAAGAGAGAAAAATGTGTGATACTTGTACAGTCTCTTCGTAAAGGGTGTCCACGATGAAATTGCCACACTATGAAATTGCTATAACTTTTTAACCGTTGGGTAGAATTTAGTGAAAATTTGAGTGGATTTAGTTCATAGTGCATCATTTACAGTTTTAAAGTCCTGTGATCAAAACTCGCGGAAATGGAGTCGAAAGAACAGCTCGTGCGTGATAAAATCTTGCGCATTCATCACGAGAACAAGGATCTCTCGCATCGTTCCATCGCTAAAACGTTGGGAATCGCGAATTCCACGGTGTCGCGAGTGATTAAGCGGTTTGAGGAACGGTTGACCACGAATCGGAAGCCCAGAAGTGAAGGAAAAAGTATTCCGTACAACACCAAAAATCACAACCGCGTAGTTGGGGCCTTCAATCGAAATCCGAACGCCTCCGTTCGGGATGTGGCTAAGAAGCTGCACCTAAGCCGAAGTTTTGTCCAGAAGGCCAAAACTAAGGCTGGGCTTCGAACGTTCAAGGTACAAAAGGCCCCTAATCGCGACGAGAAGCAGAACAAGTCCGCCAAAACCCGTGCCAGAAAGTTGTACCTCAACATGCTGACGAAAGTTGAATGCTGCATGGACGACGAAATATATGTGAAGGCCGACTTCAAACAGATCCCCGGCAACCTGTTTTTCACGGCCAAGGATAAGTTTAGCGTTCCGGAGCATGTCCGCACTCAGAAGATGTCCAAATTTGCGAAGAAATTCCAGGTTTGGCAAACCATCTGCACGTGCGGGAAGCGGAGTGCACCTTTCGTGACCCAGGACACGATGAACGGACAGGTGTACATAAAAGAGTGCCTCCAGAATCGGCTGCTTCCTCTCCTGAAGGTCCACAACGTCCCAACAATCTTCTGGCCGGATTTGGCCTCATGCCACTACTCCAAGGACGTGCTGAAGTGGTATGCGGACAATAAGGTCAATTTCGTACCGAAAATGTTCAACCCTCCCAACACTCCGGAGCTCCGCCCCATCGAGAAGTACTGGGCGATTATGAAGCAGCACCTTCTTAAACGACCTAAGGTATTGATGTACTGGAGAACCGACAACTGCCAGTGGGTAATACGGAGGGGAAGTAAGCGATAAAATATGGGGGGGAATCAATAAAGGCAGCAAAAAGCACTAGTACCGCACGGAACGGAGTAGATATAGAGCGACGAGACATAACAAGCAGGAAAAATGGATTTTGGTTTCTACGTTCTGAACGTTGTGGTTGGTGGACAACAACTATATCCCTTGTTGGCTTATTGTTTAACTTTTGGAAGGTTTGGCGGAGTTTTGTCTTCTTTTTTGTTTTCCTGAGCCGACCCAACCTGCTGGAATGTGCTCATTTTCTGGGATAAGGCCTCTTCCAATGAGATCTCAACCACAAACACGACGCAAGAATGGCCAACAGTCGGAAATCATGACCAGCACACCATTTAAAGAAAGGCTTGAATTAAAGGTCAAAGAACAGGCACGGAAGGACTGCAAGTCAGCTGCAAAGCGTAAAAAGTTATTCAACGACACCAATCCTACAAAGAAAAAGCAAAAAATTGAGAAGAAATAGTTCTGCTTATTGAACAGAAATGAATTTACTTGATTTCCAAGTTAGAACTTTTAACCCACTCAGTTCGAACTTTTGCCCCACAGGTGGGGCGAAAGTTCGAATACGATATTGATTCAAACTTTCGATTTTAACTATTGGAAAATCATTTTGCCTTCGAGCATATCACGTCAAACGCAAGAATATATGTCATTCAATAAAATTATGAATTAATCGTTTTGATAACTTCATTTATTTACATGTTTTTGCGATTCAAACTACTAAGGTCGAAATTTTACCCCACCTTACTCTATTGGGGAGTTTAGCATTTGGTAAAAATGTTATACAGTACTGGGGAAAATTTAATACGTTTTACTAATATTTGCAAACGTTCCTGCTTTACTCAACTTTAATAATCGAAAGTGCTTGAAAGCATTAGAACAAAGCTTAGCATTCTAGATGTACTTTTGGAATATGTTATGATTGGAGGCTAGATTCAGAACAAAATAAAGTAGAGCCACTTTTGAGCCATACAAAAATTTCGATTGTTTGAATTTTGCGTGGCGCATTCGATTCAGTTTCCATAGATATACTGGCAGATAGTCTGCACAGTTGTGGTTTGTCTGGAATTTCAAATATTTTTTTGTATAATTTACTGTCAGAAAAACAAATGACCTTCAATCTAGGTCAACTGACAACTTCCAGAATTAGCTCCATGGGCTTACCCCAAGGCTCGTGTTTAAGTCCCTTGCTTTATAATTGTTATGTTAAAGATATTGATAACTGCTTGGAAAATAGATGCACGCTCAGACAACTTGCAGACGATACTGTGATCTTCTTTAGAGGTCCACGTGCGAAAACCTTGCAAAGACCATTGAAAAATTCCCTAGATAATCTGTCCATCTGGGCCAGAAATTTGGGGATCGAGTATTCACCGCAAAAAAAAAACGAATTGATAGTGTTTACTAGAAAGCGGTTCCCAGCCCAACTGCGTCTCAAGCTGTTGGGAAGAGACATTACCCAATATTTAACCTTCACATACCTTGGAGTCATGTTTGATTCAAAACGCACTAGCAGTACTCACATTTGAAACAGAAATGGCAACAAAGGATCAATTTCCAAAGATCAATTTCCGGGAAATGGTGGGGTGCCCACCCGGAAGACCTAATTAAACTCTGTAAAACAACTATTCTTTCAGTTCTCGAATATGGCTCTTTTTGCTTCCTCTCGGCAAGAAACAGCCACCTCATCAAATTGGAACGCATTCAATACCGTTGTAAACTTATTGCCCTTGGCTGTATCCGCTCAACGCATAATATGCGCCTGGATGTTCTTCCAGGAGTAAAACCCTTACAGAACCGCTTCTGGGAGCTCAGTAACAACCTTGTGATTGAAAACTTCGAAGAAATGCTCAAATTGAGTGCCCAGTCTTGCGAATCTATATTAACTATATTTCATCCGATATTAGTCTGCCTTGCTATAATTCTCCTAGTGTTTGCTTCACTTATCACAGTTCCTCCATTGATTAGGATCTTTCCATGAAACAGGCTGTTCAAGAACTTCCAGATCAACTTCGAATTATTTTAATTAACCATATTTTTATTGAAAAGTACCAACATGTCAATTGCAATAGGAGAGTTTTCAATTATGGGTCGCGCATTGATGGATCCACTGGATTCGGTGTCTACTATGAATACTCATCTGCCTTCCGGAAACTCCAGGACCCATGTTCCGTACCTGTTGCTGAGCTGGCAGCAATCAATTTCGCATTGGAGATAATTTCCGACATGCCCATAGACCATTATTTCATCCATATTCTCGGATAGTCTCAGTTCTATTGAGGCCCTCCAGTCGATGAAAATAGTGAGGCACGCATCAGTCTGCATTGTGCTCTCATGCCGTGCGGTTCTATTTTCTATTTGCTGAAGGAAGTGCTATTGCTGCCTAACGCTACACCAAATCTTAAACAGCACTTTTCAGTGCTAAATAATACCTACAATTTTTAGATTTCCTCTTATTCCTTTTCGATCCTTGTTAGGCCCTTCGGGTAACCCGGCTTGGATATCGCTTTGGAAAATTCCTCTTCGGTCCCTCGGATTCTTATAGTTATCTGCTTGGACGTCGATTTGGAGCAAATTACTCTGCCACTATGGCAAATAAGCTCAAAAGGGCAATCTATTGATTCGCCTGCAAATCAAATTAATGTGAGTAATCAATTTGATATGCTCACAGATGATGAGAGTGATCCATCATCTAATCAAAATTTGAAAAAAACTTTCTCGATTGAGAAAGGATAAAGTTCCCCCTATTGTGGTGACAATATCGGATTTCCATGCTTTTCGCAAGGAAATCTTAACATTTGTTGAAGGTGTGAAATATTCCCTTCAAATCTCCAGACGAGGTGAATGCCGTTTGCATGCAGAAACCTTGGACGGATTCAAACGTCTTCTTGAGTATCTTACTCAGAAGAACCACAATTTCTTCACTTACGACACCAAAGCTGAGCGTCTTTTCAAGGTTGTCTTGAAAGGACTGCCCAGTGGTGAGTCTCTCGATGAAATAAAGGACGAGTTAATAAAATTACTTGGAATTAGCCCAGTCCAAGTAATTAAGATGAAAATGAAATCCCGGCCTGGCGATGCTCGCAAAGGGATTTCAAACGATTTCTACTTAGTTCACTTCAAGTCAAGTGAACTTAATAACCTTAAGGCTTTAGAAAAAGCAAGCCTTTTGCTCCATGTCCGTGTGAAGTGGGAACATTTCAGGAAGACTGGAGCCAATTTCCAAAGCCTCACCCAATGCCGTAAGTGCCAGGGATGGGGTCACGGAACAAAGCATTGCCATATGATTAGTAAATGCATGAATTGTGGTGATTCCTCGCACACTAAGGACGACTGTCCTGTGAAGGAAGATCCTAAAAAATTCAAATGTTCAAATGGTGGTGAAAACCATAAATCAAATTTTTGGGAGTGCAAGACTCGCAAAGCAATTTTGCAGTCGCGCACTAAGCGCCAGGTAGGAAACAATACACGTTCCCGACCAGCTACTACCCATTCTGCAGCTGTTAACAACGATCAGCAAAGAACTAATTCCTACCAAACCGTCGGTAGAAACAGCGGACAGGTTTTTCCATCCGCAAATGTTACTTCAAACGTTAAACGAGGAGTAAATACTATTTCGATACCTGCAGGTACCAACAGGATTCAATCTGCAAACCCTACATTCTTACCCAACCGTGTTGTTAACAATGTTCAACATGTAAATGGACCTACCTATGCTGCCGTTGCAGCGGGTAGAGACCAAAACCAAAATTCCCACGGGACTTCTGATGAATTTGATTTAGGTAACATATCCGCTCCTAAATTAGAATTTTTACAGCAATCGTTAATCGACATGCTAACCGATATGCTAAAAACTAATTCCATGTTTGAAGCTATCCAAACTGGTATTAAATTTGACAATAATATTGTCATGACATTGAAGTTCATTAATGGATTTTAAGTCATTAAATATTTTGAATTGGAATGCTCGATCCATCAGAGATAACGAGGATGAGCTATTTAATTTTTTAAGAGTTCATAACGTGCATATTGCTGTTATAACTGAGACTTATCTCAAACCTGCCCATAAGGTCAAAAGAGATCCAAATTATTTTGTCTACCGAAATGATCGCATTAATGGAGCTGGTGGTGGCGTTGCCATTATTGTCCATAGGCGTATCAAACATCACATTCTTTCTTCATTTGAAACCAAAGTTTTTGAAACTTTGGGGGTTTCAGTTGAAACAAAATTTGGGCAATTTACTTTTATAGATGCCTATTTGCCTTTCCAATGCACTGGTCAGCAAACGAATTGGCTCAAGGGTGACCTCCAGAAACTTACCCGTCATAAGTCTAAATTCTTCGTTATTGGTGATTTCAATGCAAAACACCGCTCATGGAATAATTCGCAAAGCAATGCCAATGATAATATACTTTTTGATCATTGTTCCGCAGGCTACTACACTATTCAATACCCAAACAGCCCAACTTGCTTTTCTTCAGCCAGAAATCCCTCAACTATTGATTTGGTCCTAACTGATTCATGTCAACTTTGTAGTCAATTGATTACCCATGCTGACTTTGGTTCTGATCACCTTCCAGTTACATTTGAAATATCTCAAAAATCATTTCTAATTCCATCAGTTCTACTTTCAACTACCATAGAGCTAATTGGGATCAATATCGAACATCTATGGAATACAACTTTGATCCTAATGTTCCATTGCAAACAAAAAATGAAATTAATAATGCTCTTGAATCTCTGGCTTTCTCAATAAAAAGAGCAAGAGCTGCTTCAGTGCCAAAATGCGAGGTTAAATTCGATTCAGTTATAATTGATGACGATCTTCAGCTCTTGATTCGTCTCAAAAATGTACGTAGGCGTCAATATCAAAGAACACGTGATCCCGCCATGAAAGTCATATGGCGAGATTTACAAAAACAAATTAAAAAACGCTTCTCTGCCCTGAAGAACAATCATTTTGAAAATAATGTGTCAAAATTAGATCCGAGTTCCAAACCTTTCTGGAAACTCTCTAAAATATTGAAAAAAAACCTCAACTGCCTATACCAGCGCTTAAGGAAGGTGATAAAATTTTGCTCACAAATGCGGAAAAAGCTCAAAAACTTGTTAAGCAGTTTGAGAGCTCCCATAATTTCAGTTTGGGTCTTACAAGTCCTATTGAGGATCAAGTTTCCAGGGGAGTATCTGAATATTTTCTCACAAGAAAATATTTTTAATGATTCTTGGGGAACTGATTTGGATGAAGTAAAAACTATAACTAAAAACTTAGCAGAAGCACCTAGATTAGTATATGAATGTAAAATAATGTAAAATTTGGAATAAATAAAGAGTTAAAAAAAATGAAAAAAAAATGAGGCACGCATCTTACTTTCTTTCAAAAATAAGGGAGCAGATGTGTCCGTTGGTCGAAAGATCATTTAAGATTACCTTTGTATGAGTCCCCTCACATTGTTCAATTCCAGGCAATGAGAAAGCGGACTCTCTAGCAAAGGTGGGCGCAAGAGAAGGCGAGATTTTTGAAAGAAGAATTTCACATGATGAATTTTTCCCATTAGTACGTCAGAGTTCTCTTCAAAGTTGGCAAAACGCTTGGACAAGTAATTCTCTTGGGCGGTGGTTACATCCCATGATTCTTCGAGATCGTGGTTCAAAGAATGTAAGTCGCGGTTTCGTTCGTGGATGTCAAGACTTATGTTCAACCACTACTTGCTAGACGCACATCTCTACAGAATCAACCTCGTCGATAGCAACATATGTAGGTGCGGAACCGGTTATGATGACATCGATCACGCAGTTTGGCATTGCCCGGGTAATGATGCCTCCAGAGCACGAGTATTGGATACCCTTGTGGCCCGAGGTAGACAACCCTTCCACGAAGTAAGAGATGTTTTGGGAATGCGTGATCTTCCCTACATGAAAGCGATTTACGAATTCCTTTGTTTGTCTGATTTAAGAGTGTAATGTCATCACCCCCTCTCCTCCAGTCTAGTAAATTCCCTGCCATTGTGTCCCAGTTATATTATCCTTTTGTTTCCGTGCTACTTGTACCCGCCCAGCAAGCAGTAGTCACCCATCTGCGGCTTAGTTCCTGAATGGGACTACAGGGACCGTGGATGTGGTAGATGTCGCAACCATGAGCAGTAAATAATACCTTCAATAAGTTACCTGCCTAGCCCTTTCCAAACGATAATAAGACTCATTAACCTCGAGCTAGCCACGAGTAATTGCCACCCCACTTTACTAAAATCGAAAAATAAAACATTGTTGATTACAATATTGAATATCGGCTCCGCAAAGTGTTACATACGCCTGAGCCTAAAACATAAACGAACCGATTAAAAAAAAATTCAATGAGATAACACGATTTAAAAATTAATTTTATAATTGGATCTTATTAATAGGCACACCAAAGAAAATGAGCGTTTTTCATCCATAAATCGGTTGAAAATTTTCAAAGTTATGAGTATTCTTGTAAAACACTTAAAGGGGAAAAAGAAATGTACTTTGTGGACGCCGGATTCGCCCACTCCGGCATCTACAACATCTTGGCACTATTAGACAACAATCAGAGCATCGAAGAAAAGCCCGGTTCCGGACGACCGACGACCCTGAGCGACAAGAAGCTCCAAAGGATGCTGAAGAGGAAGACCGAGGGAAGAGTGGCTACATCGCTGCGTGCGCTTGACCGGGAGTTCGGTTCAACCGGCCAAACAGTGAAAAAGTACGACTGTGGCGGTGGGGATGGACGACGAGACCTATCTCACGCTGGATGGGAACGACTGGCAGGGCACTTCGTATTTTACTTCCCCCACGAAGGCAGTGAGCTTCGAGGTGAAGTTCATTTCACACACCAAGTTGCCCAAAAAGGGTGTGGCTGACAATCAGTGAGAAGAGGATGTCAAAGCCGCTCTTCTTTCGCTCCGGACTAGCCGTGAACGGGGAAATTTCTAGTACGAAATGCCTGCCGAAAGTTGCGTCGTTCATCAAGAAATACCATAAGGGCGAAGTCGCGGTGTTCTGACTGGATCTGGCGTCAGCCCACTACTCGAAGTGATTGTTGGAGGAGATGGAGCGGCTTAATATCGAAAAAAGTTGGCGAACCCGCCCAACGTCCCCCAGCTGCGTCCCATTGAGAATTTCTGGGCCAACCTGAAGCGTAAGATCTACTTCAACAATTTTGTCGCGAAAACTGAGGAGGAATTGAAAAAAAAACGAAGAAAGAACGCAAAAACATGCCTACACGCATGTTTTCTGTCCGCCATGGCGAATGTTTCGGTTAACTACCGGAAGGCCGTTCGCAAGGGCGTAAAATTTTTTCGCAAGTAAGCTTAAATAATTATCTTCCATGAGAAATTTATCAAAAACATTTATCTGTCTTGGCTTTTTTTTTATCACCACCCGAGAAAAGTCCATTTCTTTTAATGCAAACGTTAGTATACAATTCTCTTTCGTTAATAACTAAGTTCTTTACATTTTTCACGCAATTTTTTTATACTGTTTGAATCATGCAATATAGTAATACCACCGATATTTGTTTTGAGCATAACTCCCCAACAGATCGGGGACGGATAAACTAACTACCACTTAAAAGCTCTATTAATGTACTATTAGATGTAATCAACTCTATCTGCTCATATCTGCTCCTAAGTGTGGTACAGCCGCCGAAAATACGACAAAAAAAAAACGGGAAAAAGTTCAATAACTCCTCCCACTAAAATAATGCAGGTTTAGTATATTCAAAAAAGTTTTGTATTTTGATATTGAAAATAACTTTGTAGAACATTATGTTGTCCTTAAAATTAAAAAAAAATGTTTCGGTGAAAAATGTGTTTTTGGAGGTTAGTTCTTAGAAAACGCTCTCTATCTCCAATTGGGTGAAACATACGATTTATATGTCTTCAGCAAAGTTTTTTGTATTGACTTTTTCTACAACTTTGCTGAAGACATCAACTCTCTATCTCAAAATTCTAAAAAAGTTGAATTTTTATCTCACAATTTTAGGGGGATTGATCACAAAAGTCATGCCGTCAAAATACGAAGCTTGCCATATCCATCAACTTTGCCAAAGACGCCATCGCTCTTGCTCCACTGTTTAGGGAGCTATCAGCTTAGAACGTTAAAATCGAATTTTTGACCACTGTGCATGGGGCAAAATTGGCCCCAAATCTTTGGGAAGTTTAAATCTCCTTTTTCTGGGGGGGGGGGGGAAAAGGGGTTTTTTGGGGGTGGTGTTTTTGGTGGTGGAAAAAACGGGGGAGTTGTAGTAGAAAAAACCGCATATATTTCTTTTTTTTGGGTTTTTTAAAAACAACAAATTAATTAATCTTCTTGTTCATGAATGATATCGATTCAAGATGCTAATGCACTCAGGCCTTACTTTTAATTATTTATGATGTAGGTAGTAGCTAAAAAAAGTAACTGTGTAATGGTAAATATTGAAAATCAAAAAAAGTTTCCAAAAAAGTTCCTTGGCCCGGTTTCTTTTAAAATTTTTTGAAATAAAGTACTACTAAATAGTTTAGTTTTGGTTTTGTTTGGGCAATGATAGGACCGATTTGCTTACTTACTTTTAACCACACTTTCTTTAGTTCAAGTTCATTTTCTATCAGTTTTGGAGTTTTAACGAGCTTTGCCTTCATGATTGCCCAACATTTTTCAATTGGGTGAAGTTCCGGAGTGTTTGGAGGGTTGACGTCTTTTGGTACAAAAACTACATTATTATGTTTGCACCAGTTTAAGACGGGCCGGGCATAGTGGCAAGATGCGGAAATCCGGCCAAAACAGTGTCGGACCATCGTGAGATCTCAAGAAGGGCAGAAGTCGTTTTTGGAGGCATTCGTCCTTGTAGATTTGTCCGTTGACGGTCCCAGAGGTGATGAAGGGCTGACTGATTTTGCCGCATCCGCAGATCGCTTGCTAGACAAGGAATTTTTTGGCGAATTTCGACAGTTTCTTCTTCCGTACACTCTCCGGAACGGCCAACTTAGAGGTGGCGACGTAGTGTTCCTGTCCTGGCATTTGTTTGGTGTCGGCTTTAATGTAGGTCTCATTGTCCATCACAATGCAGAACGGTTTTGTGAGCCACTCCCTGTACAGTTTTCTTGCACGAGTTTTGGCCACCGAGTTCTGTTTATCGCTCCGGTTCGGTGCCTTCTGAACCTTGTACACATGTAATCCAGAGCGTTTCATCGTTTTCTGCACAAAACAAACTGAAACTTTCGCCTTTTTCGCAACATCCCTGATCGAAATGTTGGGATAACGCTTAAATTGGCTCAATACCATCCTGGCCTTCTCCGGATTTGATGTGCCACGTTTTTTGCCACTACCATTTTTCCGCTTGGTTGTCTTACGGTCCTTGAACGTTTTGATCACATGAGATACGGTTGAATGTGCGATTCCGAGGTGTTTTCCGATCCATCGATGAGAAACGTTTGGGTTTTCGAAGTGAGTGCCTAAAATTTGTTGACGCACTATTTCTTCATTTGAAGCCATCACTGAAATCATTTGACCGATTTTCACGAAACTCATTACACAATTGACACAACACAATTAAATACATTCAGTTAAAATTTCAATAATTTTTACCCACACGCTAAAAAGTTACGAACAATTGCGTGTGTCCAAATTTCATCGAATACAGTCTTTAAAAATCAAAACCCCATCTATACTTGATCAATTTTATTTTTATAAAATTGATCACGTATAGATTTAGACCGCAGCATTTTTGAAAGATGAAATCATGGCAGTGATCCGAAGCTACGGTTTTTCGATTCAGTTTACCTACTTCATTGCTATACGGTGGTAACTTCATTTAACTGTGAAAAATGAACTGAACACAAAGCAAGCAAAAACAAACAGCATGAAAACAGATCGAAAGTGGTTCTATAGATGTTGATATGGAACATTCTCGAAAAGAAAGAGCTTGATTTTTGTTTGATATTGATGGTGAACAGCTTCATCGTCGCTTGATAATTATCAATTGACGATGGCTTTGCTGGGCCCTGGTTGCCACCGATTATATCGGATATGTTTCAGTACTATTGCCATGTATATCTCAGCAATTTAATTCAAATCCTTCAAGTCAACTTCAATTCACTCTCCCAACTCGAAAATGCTGTTTATGTTTCAGAAAGTCGATTTTTATCAAAAAAAAATTTTTCGAGATAGCACCAGATCTCGACGTTTCATGCATTAAATTTTCTAAGACATTTATCATCATAAAAGAATTGGATTTCGGAAATTTCCAATTCCCCCCCCCCCCCCCCCCACTTGCACTATGGTCCGAATGGACAAATTTCACGACAAAAATCGATAACTTGAAAACCATTAACTTTAGACAGATGATGTCTTCCGAAGATTTAATTTACAAAATAAGATCTATCTTTTGGTTTGGATGGTAATTATCCGCATAACGAAAAACAATTTGGTATACAGTCAAAACTGTATTTCGAATGTAAGATATGTTATCACTTTTTATGTTATTGTTATCAAATAGGTTAATCCCATTTTCACCATAAAACCTCTACATTAACACATATTGTAAATGTATGCCATATTGTCATTGAAAGGTTTTTTACTGTCTGCACTCTGTCTGGATTGTATACCAACTTTTTGACATAGAGTACAGCGAAAATTTTGTTCGTGAAAATTGCCATTTTTTTATGGTAACCTAACTTAACCGCCTATTCAGCATATTGTTATTTGGCCTTTTACCATCTGACATATTGTTAAAACTTTATAGGAGATTGTTAGTTTATAGTTGTCAACTATAAGGGTAAATGTTGTAACAATTTCGGAAACGGTCGTCAACAATAAGGTAAATGGCCCAGGAATGGTTTGTGATTATGCGGGTAGGGTGGTCCTTTTATTTTCATAATAAAAATTTCAACTTTTAATTCTTATGATTTAGAGGATTTTTTGCTTCTCTGTAGAATACTTTAATTTAATGATACTTTAATTTAATGAGACTTTGCTGAAATTTTTTAACTTCTATCTCATCTACGTACCGTTTTATAACAGTTTTTCTGACTTTCTTTAGGGTGAAACTTAAAAAAACAACTGTTTTTTTTCTGTTACTTTTTTATTTCAATTTGAATTTGAGAACTTTGCATAGATGATTTTTAGGGCATAAAATGACGCACATTTTGAAGATACACGATAGTTGCTAGTTATTATAGAAAAAGAGTTGTAGGGATTGAAGTGTTAGAAAAAATACGTTTTTGCAAGATATCTTATTCTCTTATTTGCAAATCTTTGCAAACACAAAATACGCAAACTGAAAGTACAAATTTCCATCTACAAGATCTTGGCAAAATCGTTTGTCCCCGTTAGGAGAACAACTCGTTTTAAAATTGGTAGTTTTGCATTTTTTCTGCATAATTTCCAATCAGCAGCATCAACAATTATCATCATAGAGCATAACAACGCGAGTTTTTTTTTAATGAAAATGTTTATATTTTTATATTAACCCATCTCCGCTTATTTATTAACATTTATATCACAGAAAAAAACAGACATAACACATTGAACACTTTGCACTACAAATTATCGTCATTTAAAAAAAAACTAACGCCATCTGTTGAGCACACTGTGATGGATGATTAAGCTGAACAGATGGCAGTAGTGTTTCAATGCCAAACGTAAGAAAATCGGCTATATGTGCTACCTGTGGCGATACTACCAACTAAGAAACATTTGAATTGACTGTTTAGTGCGTAATCGATGAAGAAACTGCAAGTGTTTTGTATGTTTGTCTGTGTTAACATATTTGTATTTGTTTGCTTACATACACGGTGTTCAATAAGTTCGAATATAAGTTTTCATCATTGCGTAGGTATGCGCCATGTACATATTCTGCATTGGTATTGGTGTCAGCTTTAGCTTCATTCATACGCTACCGAATGTGCGCGGTGTTGACATTCTGTTAGTTGTTGTTTGTTTGTTACGCGCGATGAAAGAGTATCGGGACTTCGTAATTAAGCGTTTTTTGAACGGTGAGCGACCCGGCGATATATTCCGGCTGCTGAAATCGCATGGGGTCAAGCGGAACTTTGTCTACACGACCATCAGGCGATACCGGGAGACGTCCTCGACCAATGACCGTGCGAGATCCGGTCGGCCGCGTTCAGCGAGGACGCCACGGGTCATCAAGATCGTGAGGGAGCGAATTCGGCGCAAAAAGAACCGCTCAATCCGGAAAACGGCTGCAGATCTCAACGTTTCCATTGGAACCGCTCACACCATACTCACCAAGGACCTTGGTTTCAGGCCTTACAAAAAACGTAAGGTCCATGGCGTTTCGGAGGCTACCAGCAAAAAGCGGTTGGATCGAGCTAAGAGGATCCTCTCTCGGCACGCTGGTCAGGAGTTTGTTTTTTCGGACGAGAAACTGTTCGTGCTGCAGCAGCCGCACAATGTGCAAAATGACCGGGTGTGGGCGCCATCGAGGGACAGCATTCCTGAATCCAATATAAACATCCCTCGGTTCCAAACTGCCGCGTCGGTGATGGTTTGGGAGGCAGTATGCAAACGTGGTAAGCTACCCTTGGTGTTTATTGAAGAAAACGTCAAAATGAACGCGGCGTACTGCAAAACTGAGGTTTTGGAAAAGGTTGTTGCCCCCAGTCTCCGAAGCCTCTACGGCGATGAGCACTACGTGTTCCAGCAGGACGGTGCACCAGCCCATACGGCAAATGTGGTTCAAGCCTGGTGTCGGGACAATTTAACCGACTTTCTGGACAAAACTTTGTGGCCTCCCAGCTCCCCGGACTTGAATCCTCTCGACTTTTTTGTTTGGTCCTATATGATGGCGAAGCTGAACGAATACAAGGTCAGCACTTTGGATCATTTCAAGACGGTAATTCTCAAAATCTGGGACGAAATGCCCATGCAGTCCGTGCGTGCCGCCTGCGACGCGTTCGAGAAACGTTTGAAGCTCGTTAAGGAGTACAAAGGGGGGTCATTCCAAGAGAAATGTTGTAAACGTTCCTTGTAAACATAGCTTTCAATAACATAAATCCAAAAAATAAAAAAACATGTTTTCATTTTTTTAACAAATTTTGAAAGTGTATCCGAACTTATTGAACACCGTGTATATCTACATCATAATATGTACATTCTTTTATTTACATTTATATATTTACCAAAATACATTTACATTTATAAATTTACATAAGCATATTAGCATTTATATACTTACATTAACATATTAACATATGTGAATAAACACATGCATATAGCTGAATGTAAATATATCAAGATAAATATATTAATGTAAATAAATAAATGTAAGCAAACATATGTGAATATGTAAACACAGGCAAACAGACATATCACTTGCAGTTTCTTCATCGATTACGGTCCATTCAAATGTTTCTTAGTTGGTAGTATCGCCACAGGTAGCGCGCATACTCGATTACGTTTAACGTTAACACACTACCGCCATCTGATCAGCTTTATCATCCATCACAGTGTACTCAACAGATGGCGCAGGAGTGTTAGTGACGATGATTTGTAGTGCAAAATGTTCAATGTGTTATGTCTGTTTGTCTGGGATATACATGTTACTAAATAAACGGAGATGGGTTAATATAAAAATATAAACATTTTCATTAAAGAAAAAAACTCGCGTTGTTACGCTCTTTGATGATAATTGCTGATGCTGCTGATTGAAAATTTCGCAGACAAAATGCAAAACCAACAATTTTAAAACGAGTTTTTCTTCTAAAGGGGACAAACGATTTTGCAAAGATCTTGTAGATAAAAGTTTTTACTTTCAGTTCACGTGTTTCGTGTTAGCAAATATTTGCAAATAAGGGAGTAAGATATCTTGCAATGACGTATTTGTTTTTTACTCTTCAACCCCTACAACTTTTTTTTTCTATAATTACTAGCAACTATCTTGTATCTTCAAAATGTGCGCCATTTTATACTCTAAAATTCATCGCTGCAAAGTTTTCAAATTCAAATTTAAGTAAGAAGGTTACAGCAAAAAAACTGTTTTTTTAGTCACACCCTAAAGAAAGTCATAAAAACTGTTACAAAAAAGTACGTAGATGAGATAGAAGTTAAATTTTTTCAGCAAAGTTTCAATAAATAGAAATATCTTAAATTCTGTAAAAGCAAAAAATCCTCTAAATCATAGGAATAAAAAGTTGAAATTTTTATTACGAAAATAAAAGGACCACCCTGGTTACCATCCAAACCAAAAGACTGATCTTATTTTGTAAATTGAATCTTCAGAAGACATCATCTGTCTAAAGTTAAGGATTTTCGAGTTATCGATTTTTGTCGTGAAATTTGTCCATTCGTTACATAGTGCCTTGGGAGATTTTTCATGGGTCATGGGAACGAACGGATTTTTCTGCTTTTCGACTATTTTGGAAGCGTGGCTGGGGCAAAACTAAATCGGCAGAAAACAGTGGCTGTTGACGTAGGTTTCATCAATGGGGAAACTCTGACGGTACCCAAGTAACATTGCCAAAACCATCCAGCTTTATTAAGTTTTACTAAAGTTTTATGAAAGCCACTAGAAATCAATTCGGCTTTATTATGGTAGCAAGAGATGCCAATAGGTTTCAAATTTTTGTCAGGTTTATAAGAACCTACACAGCTTCTTTACAACGATCTTAAAACCTTGACTTCTAAAATTCCTTTCACTCCTATCAAAGGTTTTATTTTGACTTTATTAACTCATAAAATGCTGTTTTGAAATGCCGTTTTAGGACTCATTCATATTATCTTATTATGGTCAGTTGAAAAAGCATTTTAAAACCATTTTGCCTCCAGTAAATGCATTAAACGGCTAACTGGTATTGAGGAAAGCTACCAAGCGACCAGATAGTTCTATAGTAGCCATTGCTAAGATAAATTGGCTTTTTTGGAAAAACTGTGATTTCTTGCAATCGCCATATTGAAATATATGAAATAATTGAAATGTGAAAAAATAAATACACCAGATTTTAAATGTAATACAATTGAACTGTAGATCTGAGACAAACTTCGGTATTCGTTTAGATAACCTTATTGAATTCTATCAATTTTCAGGAGTTTCATGATTAATTTACCGAATATATTTCTTTCAATTTTGTTTTTGTTGTTATAAACTCGCATAATTTCCAAGGCGCATTAATTTTCAGCTCTTATCGTGCCAATATTCACCCTAAAATTTAATGCGCATATGATTTGGAGCATGATACGCTATAAAATAAACTCAATTTCTTTTGTATATTTTGCTATCAATCATAATTTCCCGCTACAGTAGAACTTTTTTCTGAGCCATTATTTACTGTTGAATGAATCAGAAGAGCAACAAAGCAAAACAACAAAAACCAACCTCGATTTCACAGAGAAGTTTGACAGATGCTGTGGCCATTTGGCCACATTCTGGTTTTAATGGCAGCCAATAGGTTTTATGATGGTTCTCAAGAGGTCATAACATCTTTCACTAGAACATTTTCAAAATCTTTATGGTCTTAGAAAGGTTTTATTAATTTGTTTTCACAACCGTCTATAGAGTGGGCCACTTTGTACACATTTCGGCTTTAAAGATGCATAGAGGAGGTGTTGGTGGAGAAAACAGTTTTGAATGTAGTGTCATCAACAAAGCCGGGAGGAGTGCTATACGGCTGGAATAGAACTGAAATTGTTACTTGGGTACCGAATCTGCAGACAAAGGAGAACGTGAAGGTGTTGGGGGTTATTTTCACCAACTCTTTTCGGATGATGGTGAAGTTAAACTGGGATGCTTTGGTATCTAAGTCCTCGCAACTTATTTGGTTGCATAGCATGCGTTCACTCAACCTGCAGCAGAAGGTAGTACTGCTGAACACCTTCATCACAGCGAAGGTGTGGTACCATTCTTCGGTAATCCCACCGCAATGTGCTCACACGGCAAAGTTGACTTCGATAATTGGCACTTTCTTGTTTCGGGCGCTGCATGCATGAATTCCAATACAGTGCACAGTGGGCATAATCGAAGCTGTAATCGGACTTATTTCAAATCCGCTGGTATTTGTACATGAACTGATGTTTTTCTATAGGAAAAACGCCAATAAATCGATTGCCACTAATTTCATCCTGTGCAGAGCATTGGAAATGTCTCATTTTGCCCCATTTCACCCTAATTCGGTGTTTTCCTTCAGTTTTTACTCCGATAACTACAATTGCCGCTGTAGTTTTCGCTTGAAAAGGGACATATCTTATGTGAAAAACTCTCAAGAATCGAATGGTGCCGGTTTCATGCTGTGCCGGGGTCGAAAAATGGTTTGTTTCGCCCCATTTCACCCTAAACATGTATTTTTTTCATGTTTTACTCCGATAATTACAATTGCCGCTATATTTTTTGCTTGAAAAGGGACATATCTTATGTGAAAAACTCTCATGAATCGAATGGTGCCAATTTCATGCTGTGCCAAGGTCGATAAATGGTCTATTTTGCCCCATTTCACCCTGAACATGTGTTTTTTCATTTTTTACTCCGATAACTACAATTGTCGCTGTAGTTTTTGCTTGAAAAGGGACATATCTTATGTGAAAAACTCTCAGAAATCGAATGGTGCCGGTTTCATGCAGTGCCGGGGTCGAGAAATGGTCTATTTCGCCCCATTTCACCCTAAACATGTGTTTTTCATCAGTTTTCACTACGATAACTACAATTGCCGCTATATTTTTTGCTTAAAAAGGAACATGTTTAAGTATTGCCATAACTGGTACACCTACCCTATATACGTATGTTTCCACTCAGAACCCTTACCTCGAATGTTTGATTTAGCCAGTCGTTGTTTCTCTCATAAAAACGTTCCTTTCCATGCGCATTTACCCAGCGTCGAGTAAACTGTTTCACCCAATTCGTCACATCTTTAGACACAGTTGACTCACAGCCTACACCTCTCGCTATCAGAAGCTGCACTACTTGCTGCTTCTTGCGATTAGAGTTTAAGTAAATTTTCACAATCTCACTATTCAACATTTTGAAAAGAAAAATTTTGCTGCACATTCGAACTTCAATTTGAGTCAAATGACAGTTGTTTATGAAAATTCACTTGGAGAACAAAGAAAATAGGTTACTTTGATATGATTTTCATCCGCAACTGCTGCTGAAGATGTAACTTCAACTGAATCTGTTTATGTTTTGTAAATTGCACTATAAAATTATCGATGTATATTTGCAAATGTATATTAGAAATTATGTAGATCTCTTTAACTGTGAAATTAAACTGGTTGAAAATTAAATCTACTAGATGGCACAGCATGAAACTGGTAACAAAAATAAAAATAGTGGCAGTAGTAGTTATAGGATTAAAAGCTGAACGAACACACTTTTAGGGTGATATGGGGCGAAATAAACTATTTTTCGACCTCTGCACAGCATAAAACCGGCACCATTCGATTTCTGAGAGTTTTTCACATAAGATATGTTCCTTTTCAAGCAAAAAATATAGCGGCAATTGTAGTTATCGTACACACTTAGAAATTATGAATTTTACACGAGACGTAATTCATGTTTGTAAAAAGTTCGGGAACGTAAACAAAGACTTCGTGTAAAATTATGTCTCATGAAACCAACACATACGCAATTCTATGAAAAATGGGTTTGATTGGATTTATTTTCTCATCTCTTTCAACTCATTCTTATGTGCAAAAGGACGCTTGCATGTGTTGGTCTCAGGGAACAGAAATTTACATGACATTTTGGTAGTGTGTAGTGAAAACTGATGAAAAACACACTTTTAGGGTAAAATGAGGCGAAATAGACCATTTCTCGACCCCGGCACAGCATGAAATTGGCACCATTCAATTCCTGGGGGTTTTTTCTAAAAAAATTTTTTTTTTTTAGCAAAAAAAAAATAGAAAAGTGTGTTTATTAGTGAAAAAAAAAAAAAAAAAAAAAAAATTTGGGGGGGAAGGGGGAAATAAACTATTTCTCGACCTTTGCACAGCATGAAATTGGCACCATTCCTGAGAGTTTTTCACATAAGATATGTCCCTTTTCAAGCGAAAACTACAGCGGCAATTGTAGTTATCGGAGTAAAAACTGAACGAACACACCGAATTAGGGTGAAATGGGGCAAAATGAGACACTTCCAATGCTCTGCACAGGATGAAATTAGTGGCAATCGATTTATTGGCGTTTTTCTTTTTCCTATAGAAAAACATCAGTTCATGTACAAATACCAGCGGATTTGAAATAAGTCCGATTACAGCTTCGATTATGCCCACTGTGCAGTGGTTGGCGCGTAGCAGAGAGCAACGCGGTCTCAAGCTACAGTTGCCGGCGATGAAATGTAAAGCGCTCCTCATGAACCGCCACAAGCAAGAGATCGATTCCCTTCCCGATTATCACCCCTTTCTCATCCAAAATACCCCCCCCCCCCCCCCCCTGCCGATCTTCCTTGGCACAAACTCCTTTCTCAACAAATTTCCTTACTCCCACACCTTATCCAACAAAACCCCTCCAGCGATCTGATACACCGTTTCTTCTTGGAGCAAACCGAGCTTCCAAGAGTGGAACGAAACCATCCGGGCCTGAACTGGAGGGAAATCTGGCTCAACATTTCGTCGAACAGACTTTCGTCAAAACACCGTAGCGATATCTGCCTGCTAGTGAACGAGACTATCGAAGGACTATCGAAGACTATGGCACATCATCGGCACTGTCGGGTGCCCACAATCGAAACTCTACAACAGAAGTTCTTTGAGTGCCCTCGTGGGGCTGCAGTGTGGGCATATTTCCAGCGGAGACTGACGGCGACTCTCGGAGGATGCCAGAGACTGTCATTCGACGATCTAGTGAGACCAGTGACGAAAATCGAAATTCTAATATCATTAATCAAATACGTCAACTATGTTAATCGCAATATTAATAATAGATTCGATGTAGGTGAGCTGGATTTCTATCTGTGTCTAGCAACATGAATTATTTTAACTATAGGCAGGAATGGTGTTTAATTGTATAAATAAACGATTTTTTACCTTGTTAAGGAAAATCCCTGTTATCAAGGGAAGAATCTAAAATTGAGATATTTAAAAGCTTTACAATAGTAGGTTTAGACATTTTTAAGTCATCAGCTTATTTTTCACAGACGAACACGTTTTTGGACCTCAGAGCACATACCAAATGCAACATCTGACAAGCAAATCGAAGGATCACTTAAAACCTACTCACCTCCATGTTGAATTCTTATTTCTAGGGGTTTTTTTTCATTAGGGCGAATCTTCAATTGAGAGATTCTCTCCGGGCTCGCTCTCTTTCATTCATACAGCGCCATTATAAAACATTTGAGGGATTCTTTAAAGGGTGTCCACGATGAAATTGCCACACTATGAAATTGCTCTAACTTTTTAACCGTTGGGTAGAATTTAATGAAAATTTAGTTCATAGTGCATTATTTACATCCTGCAAGTTTTAAAGTTAAAGGGTGATACGGTCAAAATTTGGTCAAGGGAAAACGCGTGTAAATCGGTGAAATCGTTTATTTAAAACATCAAATTAAATTTCTTTTTCAAGTTCAGTTAGTATAAAATTCAGGAAAAATATTCAGTTAGGCTTCCGCTTTCCTAAATCCGAATTGCCGGGCCTTACGCTTGACCCCTGCCATCAGATTTTGTACAGCCACCTTGTCCACCTTCTTCGCCGCAGAAAGCCAGTTTGCCTTGAACTGCTGCTCGTCCTTAGCAGTTTTTTTGGTCTTCTTTAGGTTCCGCTTGACAATAGCCCAGTATTTCTCAATTGGGCGGAGCTCTGGCGTGTTGGGAGGGTTCTTGTCCTTGGGAACCACCTGCACGTTGTTGGCGGCGTACCACTCCATGGCCTTTTTACCGTAATGGCAAGATGCCAAATCCGGCCAAAACAGTACGGAACAACCGTGTTTCTTCAGGAAAGGCAGCAGACGTTTATTCAAACACTCTTTCACGTAAATTTCTTGGTTGACAGTCCCGGAAGCTATGAAAATGCTGCTTTTCAAGCCACAGGTACAGATGGCTTGCCAAACCAGATATTTCTTTGAGAACTTTGACAGTTTCTTGTGCTTGAAGATATCTGCTACCTTTCCCCTTCCTTTTGCCGTATAAAACTCCTGTCCCGGAAGCTGCTTGTAGTCGGCTTTGACGTAGGTTTCGTCGTCCATTACCACGCAGTCAAACTTCGTCAGCATCGTCGTGTACAGCCTCCGGGATCGCGCTTTGGCCGTCGTATTTTGTTTATCATCGCGATTTGGAGTCACTACCTTCTTGTAAGTCGATAGTCCGGCTCGTTTTTTGGCTCGATGCACGGTTGTAGACGATACACCCAGCTTATTTGCGGCATCTCGGAGAGATAGGTTAGGGTTTCGCTTGAAACTACCGGCAACTCTCTTTGTCGTCTCAGTGGCTTCCGGTTTTCGATTTCCCCCCGATCCAGACTTCCTGGCTGTCGACAAACGTTCCCCAAACACTTTAATTATATTTGTAACGGTTGATTTTGCAACTTTTAGCGATTTTGCCAACTTTGCGTGCGAGTAGCTCGGATTTTCGCGATGCGCGAGCAAAATTTTGATACGCTGCTCTTCTTGCTTGGACGGCATTTTGACAACTGAAGAGTGAATTCCAAAATCAAAATAGGAGCAACATTCTACACACACACACCTTCAAAATGAGGGGTGTTCAGGTTTTTTAAATGCAAAATTGAAAGAAATACGTCAAGTTGATATTGACCAAATTTAGACCGTATCGCCCTTTATGAAGCCTTCTTCCAAATTGCTGAACAAATTTTATCTGAACTTCCTCCTGCGGTTTAAATTCACACCAAATTTTGAGGTGCTTGATTGCCTCAATGGGAAGGTTCTTTCCTCGCAAAGAAAGAAGACGGTTGTTCTACAACCGAAGAAAGTTCTGCAAGCCTTTATTTATTTACTTAAATTTTACTGTACCGTTAGCCAGGTCAAAACATACATAGTAACTTCAATCAACGACATGCCGACTTTATTTCAGACTGTGAAAATCAATGCATCCTACTCCCAGTCGTTGGGGATAATGAAACATTACAGTTCATTTTTGAAAAAAAATGCCACTTTGGGTCTTAACTAAATCAATAACATAAAAAAATAACAAAACCGCTATCTGGACTTTTTGTTAACGAATATTTATGAAGATTTCTGTGTGACCGATTGTGAAAAAATGAAGCGTTTCACACAGCAATCGAATGTTCTCTGTTCATGCATGAACATCAAAGACCCAACGACTGTGAATACGAGGAAGTCTTTGGATGCAAATCCGCCAACTACGAAACTATCAAACTTAGGTTAAAAAGTGTCAACTGGCAAACAATTCTTTGGAATGAAGGAAATATCGAAACTGCTGTAGATATCTTCTACAAAATTTCATTGCAAATTATTTCCCAAGAAATACCTGTAAATAAACAATAACGTCTTAGAAACACAATGAATCCAGTCTGGTACATATAAAAAATCTTAAAAATCAAACACAAAAAGCTCATAAAATATACAAAAAATAAAACAGCAGGGAAGATTTGGCAAACTATTTGGACGTATGCGATCAACTTAATTTAGCTATTTACAGAATATAATGCAAAAACTAAATCTGAAATTAAGTCTTGCCCAAAGAACTTCTTTGATTACGTAAAACCTAAATGAAAATCAGACAACCTTCCTTCAATGATGCAACTTGACGAAAATGTCGGGGATAACTCAGAAAAAAAATGTGATCTCTTTACAATTTTTTTTCAAGAAATTTGTACGAAATTTTTAGAAAACGATCGCGACCGCGATTATTTTGCATTTCATCCAGAATTTTCAAGGGATATTAGAGTCAAACAAATTCAAGTTCAGGACATTTTGCTGGCTTTAAGGACTTTAGATGCCTCAAAAGGACCTGAACCTGATGGAATTCCTCCAGTTTTTATGAAAAATCTTGCAACAGAGCTAACTGCTCCATTATTTTGGCTCTTCAATATGTCATTGGAATCCGGAAAATATGAAAAAGCTCATTCTTAGTGCCTATCTCTAAATCTGGCCGAAAATCTGACATACGTAATTATCGTGGTATACAGTGATGGAATTCATTCCAAAATGTCAATTCATCGTGCGCTACTTGTTCACCTGCGAACTTCCCGTTGCTAGTTTCACACGCCAACGCACAGTGGGAAAAATGGGACCCAAAATCACAACTAATTAAAAGCCACTGGATAAGTGCCCTGCAAAATAGCTTATCTTATGTAAAACAATGCGAGGAATCGAATGGTGATGGTTTCATCTTGGGCAGACCCCGGAAAATGACTCATTTTGCCCGATTTTCCCCTAATTTTGGAAGAAAAATTGAATAATCACACATTTATCATATTAGCTCTGATAATATTGCATCCATTTGTGCTGTACTAGTATGAAAATGTCTGTAAAATCCAATGGAGGTAATATTGTCTTGTAAAAACGTCAGGAACTGTTCATTTTGCCTGATATTCCCCACATGCTGAAAGTACTAGATATGCCATGTGGTTTTGGAAATTTGGGCGAATTAGAATGTATAAAAATGCAATACACTATTAGCACTGTCCGGGGAACTGAATGGAGAGTATGTCGTCTTGTGTAAACATCAGTTATTGACAATTTTGCCCGCTTTTCCCTACATACTGGAAGAATCAATAGATAAAATGCGATTTTTGGAATAGCTGCGCATTAGAATCAAATCAAATGCACTACAATGTTATGAAAATGTCTGGAAAATCGAATGAAGTGGATGTAGACTCATGCAAACGTCGAAAAGTGGCTCGTTTTGCCCGATTTTCTCTTAATTTTGAAAAAAATAATTGGATAATCCTACATTTATCATATTTTCACTAATAATATTGAACCCATTTGGAAACTACTATTGTGAAAATGTCTGGAGAAACCAATGAAAGCAATATCGTCTTGTAAAAACCTCATGAATTGTCCATTTTGCCCGATATTCCCCAAATATTGAAAATACTAGATATGTCATGTGGTTTTCGAAATTTCCGCGAATTAGAATGAATAAAAATGCAACGCACTATTGTGAAACTGTCTGGGGAATTGAATGGATAGGATTTCGACTTGTGTAGACGTCAGTTATTGTCCATTTTACCCGCATTTCCCTGCATATTGGAAGAATCAATATATATAATGCGGTTTTTGAAATAGCCGTGCACTGCAATATATTGCGTTCATTGGATTCTCCCGACATTTTCTCTATAATAGATCCTAAATGGGTTAAATTTTATTAGTGAAAATATGATAAATGTAGGATTATTCAATTACTTTTTCAAAATTGGGCAAAACGAGCCATTTCACGAAGTCTGCATGAGTTGACATCCACTTCATTCGATTTTCCAGACATTTTCATAATATTGTAGTGCATTTTATTTGATTCTAATGCGCAGCTCCAAAAATCGCATTTTATCTATTGATTCTTCCAGTATGAAGGGAAAAGCGGGCAAAATGGTCAATAACTGATGTTTACATAAGACGACATACTCTTCATTCAGTTCTTCGAGCAGTTCCTCAATAGTGTATTGCATTTTTATAGATTCAAATTCGCTCAAATTTCCAGAACCACATGGCATATCTAGTACTTTCAGCATGTGGTGAATATCAGGCAAAATGCACAGTTCTGACGTTTTTACAAGACAATATTACCTCCATTGGATTCTCCAGACATTTCCATTCTAGTACAGCACAAATGGATGCAATATTATCAGAGCTAATATGATAAATGTGTGATTATTCAATTTTTCTTCCAAAATTAGGGGAAAATCGGGCAAAATGAGTCACTTCCTGGGGTCTGCCAAAGATGAATCTATCACCATTCTATTCCTCGCATTGTTTTACATAAGATAAGCTATTTTACAGGGCACTTATCCTGCGGCCTTTAATTAGTTGTGATTTTGGGTTCTATTTTTCCCACTGTGCAACGTTTCTTGAGTGAACCCCCTGGGATGAGAGAATGAAATATCGCGAACTTTTTCTATTTGAGTTATCGACGCGAGGATACGAAAAAATCAAATCATTTTTCTCTCTCCATATCTCTACACCACATTCGTTCTTGAAAAGCACACTGCGCATTTCATAGAAATGGAATTTAGACAGAAAGATATCGCATAAATTTATACATTCTCTTCAGCCTGATGAATGGTCGATTGCTGACTGTATGGCCGGTGAGGTTGGGTTGAACTTGTCCTCAATGCATCACGCCATTCCAGCAGACGTTTCGTGCCACTAGAACTTTGCGGTGGCACAATACTTAAAAACAAACATCTAAACTCTCGTGAACATCGCCTACACATACTCGCTAGGGAAAAAGAACAAAGCCGAGGAGATATTTGGTTGGATCGGATCTCGAATACGAGTGAAACGTTGTGAGGCGGAGAAACGAAAGATCTTTCGCGATGAGAAATAAAACGTTTCCTCATTCTGCGCTTTTATGAACTTGGAATTGTAATTCGTTCGCGAATTTTGAGTGCGAAAATCCGCGGGGATATAGCTTTGCAATGAGGAAAGACTGAACGTTTTTTGAAAATGATATTTCCAACACTGGTGGTATAGCCATTATCTCTTGCATTCCAGAACTTTTTGAAGCAATTGTCAATGATTCCTCGAAATCAAAAATAGAATTACCAAGATGCAACATGGCTTCCTTATGGGACGTTCGACTTCAACAAATCTACTGGAATTTATTGATTATTCATTGAATACCGACTTTAGCAAAGCATTTGATCGCAATAATATACCAATGTTGCTGTTTAAACTGCAAAAAATAGGAATTGAGCCAGGACTTCTGGAGTGGGATGAATCATATTTAACAAACCGCCAAAAAATAATAAAATTCAACGGAAAGAAATCAAACCCTATTCAAGTCACTTCAGGTGTTCCCCAAGGCTCTCATTTCACGTGAAAAAATCCGATACTCGAAACTAGCAAAATAGGTCATGATATCATAAAAAACGTGTATTTTCATGTTATGAATATACACTATGAATAATAGTCATTGGCACCTGTCCTTCATGATTCCAATTTTAGTGACGAAAACGGGCAGGTTGATTCTACGAAAAAAATCATGAAAACATGAACAATATTCATGATTACACATAGGTACCATGAAGCGAGTTCATGTTAACATGAAACATATTTATGAATATATAAAAAAAAAAGATTCTTTCAGGCATATGATAAGTAAATTCATTCAATAGTTTTTGGTTTTGTTTCATTTTATGTATGTTACGGAACTGGGTTGTAAGACCGCTGCTCGGCTGTAATCGGCACCGCGACCATTGGCAGCACCAGGCCATCCAATGTAATGTACTGTACATTTTCCGGGTCCATTTTCCTAGAAATAAAACTTGAAATTCTAACCTCAATTTTTTTTTTTTTGGTTCCGGATTAAGACCAATTAATCAAACAATTAAGAAACAAAAAAAAACAAAATCTAAAAACTATTTGACACAAATAGCTTATAGCTTGAAACATTTTTGAGTTTTTTGAAATTCTAGTTGATGTTTATGTTTGTACAATACTTAACATTCAAGATTAAACGTACAATATTACTTGGGCAGTCACTATGATGTACTAGAACTCAATAAACTGCTCATTGACTACCTTAACAAAACTCAATTGCAAATAAGACTGAATCTAATGTTAAACTACACTGAAATTAATCTACCATCTACTATTGTTTTGATCGATAAGATAACAATCAAACTTATTGTTTTCCACCATAGAATGTTTTGTGTATGGCAATTTTACAAATGGCTCCAATAAAGGAGGGTGGTTATGTATCTCAACAATAACAACTTGAATTTTTTCTCGAATAATTTTAAGGGGTGTCCCACATCAATTTGCATCACAGAAAAAACGCTGTAGAAAATTACTTAGTTGACCAATTTAGCTTTTTGCTTGCTTTCAACTCAGTGTTCTAAATGTACTTCCACAGTTATTAATTGAGAACTTTCGATGCCAAATACCATTTTTGCATGAGTATGATTGTGTGGCAAGTACAATAATACACTATGCCCAGGGAGTCGAGAAATTTTCCTTAACGAAAAATCCTAGACCAGACAGGGAATTGAGCCCAGCTACCTCCAGCATAGTGTTGCTTTGTAGCTGCGCTTTTGCCAACTAAGCTAAAGGAGGACCCTGACCCCAGACGTATATAATATAACCTATTAGTAAGCTTTTGGCATATTTATTTGATTCAACTTCAATACCATAACCGTACGCTCGCACTTTAAGCTTAACTCCACTCATTAGGTTCTGTTCAACAGCTGGCTGCAGCTTCTTCTATACGGAAACCCACTTTTTCTTCATGTCTCTTTCAGATTTGACCTCCTTGGGATGCTTCCGTAGTGCCTGCTTTATAATAGCTCAGTACTTTTCGATGGGTTCTAGTTCCGTTGCGTTGGGAGGTTCATGTCCTTGGGAACGAAAGTGACCCCGTTAGCTTCGTACCACTCCAAGACAAACTTTGAATAGTGGCACGAAGCTAGATCCGGCCAGAAGATCATAGGGCCCTCGTGTTGCCTCAACAGAGGAAGCAGACGCTTCTGTAGACACTCCTTGAGGTAGATCTCCCCGTTTACAGTCCCGGCTGTCACGAACGGCGCACTCCGTTTGCCACAAGAGCATATCGCTCGCCAAATCATGTATTTCTTGGCAAACTTTGAAAGTTTCTGCTTCCTTACTTCCAGAACATCAAACTTTTGCTGGTCGGTGAAGAACAGTAGCCTCGGAAGCTGCCGGAAGTTCGCCTTGATGTAAGTCTCATCATCCATGATGAGACAGTGAGGCTTCGTCAGCATTTGGGTGTACAGTTTCCGGGCCCGTGACTTTCCCACCATATTTTGCCGTCACGATTTGAAGCCTTCTGCACTTTGTACGTATGCAGTGCTTCCCGGTCCTTGGCTCTCTGAACGAAAGACTTGGACAGATTCTCCTTTTTGACCACATCCCTGGCCGAAGCATTGGGATTCCGCTTAAATGCTTTCACGACACGCTTGTGATCCTGATCACTAAGAGAACATTCATTCTGACCGCATTTCTCCTTCCGTTCGATGCTCAGTTTTTCATAGTAACGTTTAATCACACGACTCACCGTTGACTGCACGATTCCGGGTTGTTTTCCGATGCCCCGATCAGAGAGTTGAGGATTTTCCAGGTGCTTGCGCAAATTCGCGACGTTGCTTTTCGGGTGACGCCATTTTTTCCAATTTTCGAAAAACTGACAGCGATAAAAATACAACAAAAAAAAAAAATAATCCTAAACTACTTCTACCTAAATGTTCAAGAGAAAATACCCAATGGGTAATTTTCCACAGCTCTTTTTTCGTGATGCAATTTAATGTGGGACACCCTTTAAACACCAACCATTCATTTCTTTGTATTTTGGTATCAAAATGTTGGCTACAATAGACATAATTGTCTATGTATTGTGGTGGCAAAAAAGTCATTTTAATGGAACTATACATGGACAATGTGGTTTGTTGTCCAACAACAGCATTAATCATTCTTTCATGGTTTTGTATGGTAATGTTATTGTATTTTTTGATGACGTAACGTGAGACTATCGGCTGTACAGATGCTTCAACTAAGAGAATTTTGTTTCTCATACGGCGGATTGGTTTTCAGATGTTATCATTTAATATTTGCTAATGTGTTACTCGATGTTGAACATTTACATTGTTTGCATTCCATTTAATTTGCTTTATTTTGTGTCTATGAATCTTATGCTTGAATAAATAAAACTGTAAAGCTACGAATTTCCAAAATAAATCGATGTATCCAGTTGTGTTTTTCTCCCGCTTTTAATCAACTTTTTTCTTGTCGACTGTTTCGTGTTATACATTATATCCAATTCGTATATCCTATCAAACTGTTTTATGGGTGTAAATTTCCTTCCATCATCTCATTATGCTGCTGCTAACCCATTCGTACTGCTTCTTCCTTTCTCGGCATCACCCACTTTGTGAACGAAATGAATAAAAAAAAAAAAAAAAAAACTTACATCACCTAGTACGCGTCGTTTCTCCGAGAGTGACGACGATATGGCCACTTCGATCTTCACGACGCCCCGTGGCTCGGTGGGTGGCGTCTCACTCAGCACCCTCTCGTCCCGGGCGTCCATGCAGCACGACCACGTTCCGCACTGTTCCAGCAAAGTAGGAGTCGTAATCACTTCCTATCGGCAATCGCAGCGCAGGTAATGTACTGTGTCCTCTAACCGACCGGATTATGGACCCGGCAGATTTTCCTCTGCGCTTCCTTTTCTGTTTTAATTCATCTGGAGACCGTTCCTTCCATTAATCTTGCAGTTTCTTTCGCTCTAGTTTTTTTTTTTTTTTATTATTCTCAACTCCAAGAGCTTGACCAAGAAAACATTTTTTTTCTTCAACTTTTTCTGGTTTGTTTTACTTGCTGCGTTAAATGTTTTCTGACTTAGCATTTCGTTTTCCATTGCTAGTCTTTTTTCATGTGGAAAACTTTTTTCTTTAAATTATTATTACTATGTTAAGCAGCGCGCCGGGAAAGCTTTTCGCATTCAATAAATTCGTTCCGAGCTTGCTCGCAGTTTGGCTTTTATCTTTTATTTTGCTCAGAGTGATCCATTTCACGGAAAGGGGAATATTGTGTTAGAGCTATGTTACTTGTTTTCGTTTCTTAAAAGTTGCGTCAAGTGTTTCCTTGTTGTTTTTCTTCGACTTTTCTTTGCCCCTCTGGGATCGTTTGTTTGGTATGGTTAGTTGTGATTTCTGTTGTCTCGATTCTTTCCAATTCATTTGTCAATTCAGTTTGACTTTACGGCTGCAGATTGATTCCCAGGCTGGGAATTCGCACGACGTTGTTACTGGAAACTGAGAATGATGAAGCGATACAGATGATTGTCGCTTGTTGAGTTATGTAAATGCTACGGCAAAACCATCACTGAGTAAACAACAATAAATTTAAAAGGTTGAAGGTGGAATAGCAAAGTATATATTTTGGTACTTAATACGATTAAAAACAAAGAGAGTGTCAACCTAAGTAATGATTATTTTCTTCGCAATGTAAGTGCAAAGAATTGAAAATGAAAAGAAAGATTAGCATTAGCAACAGATCAGCATTTAAAAAAATTAGCACGTGTCGACAGCCGTCTTGCGTTGGAATTGTAATCTGATGTTTTGAGGCCTCCTGAAAACCCAGAGAAGAATTTACAGTAAAGGGTAAGGGGATGTTATGTCAGCCTAACTCCAGCGTTGACCGTAAACTAGCAGTTAAAAGTATCGACTCATCCCGAAAAGTATTGCAACACACACTTGAATATTGCATCACCCTTCAAATTATCGACTAACATAGAAGAGTAGTCACTATAATTTGTGTGTGGCTTGTGCTAACGTAAGAACTTATTACACTCGAGAGACGTGACGCGAGACAGGACACAACACTTATTGTCCTTACAAACGATAGATAACAAATTCCATCATGATAAGCACGTTTTGTAATAACAATAAGAGTACTGTCGCTCACAAAGGGTTTAAATAGCGGAATCTTTCAATAAAAATCGATTCATTGCCAACAAAACAAACAATGACAACTGTAACAACACCGAATACTTCATAATTTCTCAATAGTGATGAAGTAACTCGACATGCACTAAACAAAGGATACGGGATATACTACAATAGATCAAATTACTGGTCGCAGTGGTTTATGTCCCGAACAGAGGAAATAAAAAAGAACAATAAGTGTTGCGTCCTGTCTCGCGTCGCGTCTCTCGAGTAGAACAGTAGTATTTATGATACTAAGGCTATAGTATCATAGTAGTTATAACCTTCACAAATGTTGACTTCAGCAAAGTTGTTTGGAAGATCAAGACCTTCTGGAAAGTGGAGAGTATGGTTCGGTATTTGGCCACTACGTCACGCTAGTTCGCATCTGTTTCTTTTTTTTTTTGGTTTAGTTCCTTGATTATCGAGATTTTCAACTCTGGGCTGGTTCATCTCCCGTAGTAGTCACTCAAATACCTTTTTGGGTATATTTCCGTTACTTGTCCGGGGGTGAGAATTCGAACTCGTGACTTTGACGTGAGAGGTTTGGATGTTAACCACTATGCCCGGGTCACCCCTGTAGTGCGCATCTAAAAGAGTGCATATTTGAACGAGTTTATATCGTGATGAGAATGATCAAACCTTCATCAAGTAATTCAGACGGTAAAGGACTTCCCGAATGTAGAGAGTATGGTTTTGAATTCTGTCACTACGTGGCGCTAGTGGCCATATAAAATAGTGCATTTTTAACGAGTTTATATCGTGAAGCCAAGCTCCTAGAAAGTTTGAACCAACAACATAGTTTTTCAGAATGCTATATGCCCTCCGCTCGTTTTCAACTTGTATCTTTCAATTTTCATAACCTGCCGTTACTCTATACGGAACTATCAATGCTTTCTCTTCAATTCTCTTAGTTCTAGCAATAAATTACTGTCTACTCCTAGAGCCTCTCATTTTGATGGAAATTATCTGCTTCTGACAAATTTTATCATTAGATATCGTTACTCCGCGCATATGGAGAATACAACAATAACAACAATCAAAGTGTTTGAAGATACATGATTGGCAAAAATATCGTGAAACAACATGGTTGAAATAGATCCCCCCTGGAAATAGCGACACAAATTCCAGCATGATAAGCACGGCGAAAGTCTTACATCTGAGAAATTCTGGCTGCTGAGCGTCGAGTTCTATAAGCTGTACAATGGCTGGTGATAAACTCCCGTGTAACACATATTCATGCTTTTATGTTGAGTAAGCTTCTTTATAACCAAATGTAGTAATGTAAAAGTATTTTCAACCGTTATCAAACTTGTGTGTTGCTTGGGTTAAAAGTCTTAAACCGTAAATTTCTATTTGGAACTCAATTTAGTTGACTTCAGCTAGAGAATGAAAAACCACTGGCTAACGCAGAACCGGTGATTGAAGGAGAAGGTTGAAGCTAGACTTGTAGAAATCCGTCATCCAATGCTTTCCATTGTAGCAAATACGGTAAATTCTTATCTCCAAACTGCAATGCAAAGTCATTCAGAACCATGTTGCAGATGATAGAACCATTGAAGGTCAGGTGATCCAGTATGGAATTCTTTTGTCACGTCGGTCTGGAGGCAAATATATGACTAAATACAGGGTGTCTCACAATAGGTGTCACTAAAACAAAATGGACTTACAGCAAAGCAAGCAACCAAATCATAGCCTTCATTTTTCATTTAAAAGATACATGTTATAGAAATAAACCATATTAATTCGATTCGAATCTCTCGCCTTTTTTCTTGATAACTTTGCGCAAACGCTTTTTAAACCCATCGCAGCTGGCACGCAAGATTTCCCGAGGAATTCGTTTCCAAATATCAACCAAATGTTTCTTGAATCGATCTAAAGAAAGCCCTTTTGTAGGGCCTATATGTTGAAGCATTTAACCCCAAACAAGGTAGTCAAGTGGGTTGAGATCCGGTGAAGATGCAGGCCATTCTTCGCTTGTGATGAAATCGGGCTAATTTTCCGCGCACCACGCTTGTTTTTTCTTTGCCTTGTGAACTGGAGCTGAGTTCTGTTTGAAACAATATGGTGTATTCCCATACAACGTTGAAGCATGAGGAAGCAGATGGTTCTTCAAAACCTGCTCGATGTAATATTCAGTGTTGATTTTTACGTTAGGGTCTATGAAAAGAAGAGGAAGTTTTCCTTTTCGTGAAAGAACGCCCCATACCATGATTTTTGATACATTCTGATAGCATTCTACAGCTATGAGATCGCAGCAAGCCGTGCTTGGAAACTGACGTGTTTTGTTTTTGCTGCGTCCTTTTCGCAAAAATAAAATCAAAAATATATTCGTAATTCAACCTAAACGAACAGTGAAATCATCAAATCTCCACGTGTTTTGTGTAAGATGTCGTGAATATAATCGATTCCCTCCCGAAATTTGTGATGGCCGGTAGTTTTTCCCCGTTTTTTCGTTTTTTGTGCTTCGCTCCCGCACCCGGAGGAAGAGTTACTATCGAGTTAGTATTGTGTCACGCGGACATAAATGCTTAAATTAGAGTATTTTTCCGCTTTGTCGCGAGTGAATAGCTTATTATAAGCAGTTTAGAAGTCGATATAGAGTCGCCTCATAGCGGCAATTTTGATTATTGATAGAGTGTGGAGAGCGAAAAAAGAAAACCGAGTGCAATGTAGAAAACGGCCATTTGCTGGTAAGAAGCAAAGAACGAAGCGAACACGCATGCGCGTGTAAGTGGCTGGCATATAATTTCAGATGCACTCACCACGTGATGTGCAGATGGAGAGCTGTAAAGTTTTTTTTTCTTCCGCTGCACAATGATTGTGATTCTCAAGTTAAATTTCTTCTCGGAAGTGCTTTTTTTTACCTGTGATTTTCATTGTACTGCATTTGTGCTCGAAGTACTAATTGTATTTGGGCTGTTCCATTCGAAAAGGATGATGTGAAAATATTTACCGAATAGCGGAGTGCTACTTCTGGTGACACATAAATGCATCCTTTAGCATCACAGGGAAGCCGTCCAAATGAAGACTGTACATCAGCAACAATTTCCGGTGTGATCCATCTAAATTTGAACGATACTACTAAATACGTGCCATCCTCAAAACAATAAGATTTGATGATGGAAGTGTATGCACAGTACCTATATCCATTTGATGTTTGTACTGTGTCTATGCGGGGCTTGTTGTAAGTGAAAGTGATCTCGGAATGGACGTGAGTAACCAGGCATTCTGAAATGGGTCACTGGAACCCAACAGAGCTATCCACTTCCAACTCCGGGGCTAAAAATGTTTGTCGGGTCGGCAACAGTTCGTTTAACTGCAAACATCTTTCTGCCGGACAGTGAGCGTTGGATTGTATGTATACACACACAAAATTCTGATAGTATTCTACAGCTATGTTTATTTCTTGGAATATTGGCAAGACTTTTGTCAAACACACGCTCATTTTGTTGATTATGACTATCCTGAAGAAGGAAGAGCTTTTCATCCGAAAATAAAATCTCGCAGTCACCGTGCCGAACCAAAAGATTTCTGCTTTTTTGGACCCTGGCTTGCGTTTGACGCTCCGTCAACCCGTAAACTCGTTGTTTCTTGTACGGCTTGCATTCTAGATCATGTCTGATATTTTTCTTCATTCTGGCAGTTCGTCTGGAACCTCCTTTGTGTTGAATATGGACGTTTCTAGTTTCCTTGAACCGTTCCTAGGTACGAAAAACAAAACGCTTACTCACTCCAAACTACTTAAGGCTATTAAATATCTGACACGGTCTAAGCTTTTGCATAAGTAATTTTAAAACTTGCTCCCGTATGGCTTCCATGGTAGCTGATAAATATAAACAAGCGGAATCGCTTCCTTATCTTCAGCAATACGCTGTCAAAAGAATACACTAAAAACGGGCGTAATCAATTTCGCTGTTCAAATCACCCAGCCGAAATAAACCAATACTGAAAAACGGTGACACCTATTGTGAGACACACTGTAAATGACTACTTATGCGCTCGTAAAAGTGCTTTTTAAAAGTATTTTTTGTTTGGGGAAATAGATTACTACAACGCTGATCTTACGAATAGGTGTCAACATTTTCATCCTCAACTGTACAAGAGTGGAACACTATTTCAGCAGTTGACCACTTCCCGATAATTTTTTGCTATTACTCAGCCGAATTCAATTCAAACGACTAGACTGTGTGTACAAGATTATTGTATATGTGACTTTGTGTACTGTCGAAGTAGTGCTCCTTTCACCCTACTGCTAATTTTTATGGGATTGATGTAGCTGTTCTAGCGTTTGTTACCAGAATCAGAACCTCTTCAACAAATATCTGCACATTATGGAAACACTTGTCCAACCAAATTTCGTCAAAACAATCATATTCACATTCACTGACGGCTAGCTGTTATAATTGAAAAAAAAAAAATTACTTAAGATCGCTTCATAAGTTAAGAGGTTCGTCCAAAATTAATTTTCAATCCTTCGAAGCTCGTCATAAATCCGATGTGCTTATCCGCAAGCCTCGTGGAAATCTCCAATTCACTCTTCATAGCCTAACTAATTCTTCCAGCGACCAACACCAATCCCGAACTGAATGGCTTTGGTTAGCCTTATGTTCAGATGGATATCTGAAGAAATTAAGTCTATAAACTCGAACAAAGGGCCGCGACGACTGTAGAGCGCTGGCAGGAAGAAATCTACTGTGTTGGGTGAATGAGGGGTTTGAACTATTTGATACCTTTGCCTGAAGAAATGCTTAAAAGATACAAAAAAGAAGTTCCGATTGATCTCGAGTTCTCACTAAACAAGCCTTGCACGGCCACAAATTGAACTATGTTTGATGTTATTTTAATTTTAATTTGTTAGTTGATTCAGTAAAGTCATCGGGGTTGTTTTAATCTGTTACAAATAAATAAATAACTTTACGCATAACGAAAATTGGAAAATTGAGAGCAGGGGGCAAGCTGATTAAGACAAGCTATACATTTTAAAAACCAACAAAGAAGAAGAAAATAATTGGTTGATTACTTTGAAACACAGTACGTTGCATCCAATCTTGACTGCTGACTACCCAGCAGCAAGAAATGCAATTGCAATGCTCAGACGATACGTGTGAAATGTGGGTATTTTCTGATGAATTTCTCCTAATTATCTTCGGTTTTGAAATGTTTGCTTGGAGTCAATTAGTATAAGACAAGTAATTACTACGTTCCATTGCAAACAGATGGGGTACCGCTCGAACCGGATGCATCATCACGCAAACAGCAAAGGACTATTAATCATAACAGCAACGGCAACTGATGGGGTGGTGAGGATGACGTTTGGGCTCACAACCTTTCAGAACGTCTTGACTTCGACTCTGTGCTAGAAGTAATTTTGTCTGAGGTTGCTTTTTCTGCTAAGGATATTACACACGAAAAAAAAATCCAAAAAATTTCATAAATATTTCTTCTAGTACTTTAATACTCTTAAATGAAGGGAAACATTCAGTTATGTGGTCAAACTTTCTGTTTTTCCGTTATGATCACCCAGCAAACATTTATTGTTATATAAGATTGATTGACATAAGATTATTATTTTTTAATTAGTTTTTGGATGGTGTAAATACTTTAAATATTTCTGATTGATAAACATATTTTTGCACGTGTGAGACTTGCTTGCTACGAAAGAAGTATGCTACACTCTATTTACCCGTTCCCTTTGAAAATAATCACTCTTTGATTTTCATTCCGAATCCAGAAGTAAGTTACAATTCTCCGACAGCGCTTAAGGAAAGCGCCCTCTTCGGTGTGTCTTTTGCCTCTTCCACCTGTCTCACAGTCTTGTTCACCGCAAGATTTATGACTGGCAAAACGATGAAAACGTATTTCGGAACATAAATCTTTGTTCAAGGGCGTCGAAAAACCGAAGAATATACATCCTTTTGAAGCAGAGGGTAGGGTAGGATCCTGTATCACTTTTTTTCAAATCAAATACAATGCATGCGAGTAAGATGGAAGCAGACTGGTTTAAGTATGCATTGTTTTATATTCGGCAGAGGTAGTGTGAGCTCACACTAAATGTTGTGCTCACACTAAATGCATTAACGTCGAATGCAAATAAAGGTAGAATGTTAAAAACGTTGAACGGACGAATCGGTTAGAGGATAACATTTCGATGAAGAAAAAACGAACAAAAAACCAACAGACTACAATGGTTCTATTGATTAACTATAAAACTAGTTTATAATTAGTGTATCGATAAGTAGTTAACAACATTCAAACAGTAATTACTCTAAAATGGCTTGAACATTTTAGTTTTTTTTTTGTGGTGACATGTTTGTTTACATGTCAATAACAGTTGTGCAATCGATTGGTTCCGGTACAGTGGATGGATTCAAATATGAGTCGAATTGATCTGAACACCCGGAAGAAAATTCTGCACATTTGGTGCTCGGGAAAGGGTGTCACGTACAACCTAATTGCAAAGCGGGTGAAAGTTAACCACGCCAGTGTCAAAAATGGAATCTAAAAGTTCGGTGAGATCCTTTCCGTGAAAGATTTACCCCGACCCGGCAGAAAACTGGGTCTCAGCCAGTGATTGGCCGGAACTTGAAAGTGATTGGGTACAAAAGAAAAAAAAAAACATTGGTGTCTACGCGGGATATGGCCAAGCAATTCAACACCAGCATCGGGATGATTCAATGGATCAAAGCACGATACTCCCTGAAAACATACAATAAACAGAAGGTGCCGTAAAAGTCCCTGAAGGAGCAAGCTCGGGCCAAAACAGGAGCGCAAAAATTGTATAACCGAATTCTGGAGAACAAAGACAGATGCATCCTGATCGACGACGAAACCTACGTCAAGAAAGATTCGAAGGCGCTGCCCGGACTGCAGTATTATACGAAATCGGTAGACCAGGACCTGGACGACGCTGACACCACGGAGGCGATGGAAAAGTTTGAGCAGAAGGTACAGATGAAGCAAGCGATTTGTACCTGTGATTTGAGGTCGTCGATGTTATTTGAAGAAACGATTGCTGCCACTTAACAGAAAGCATAAGACTCCTCTACTCTTCTGACTGGATTTAACTTCCGCCCACTACACCAAGTCGGTTCCACAGTGGTTGGCAAGAAGTAATGTACAATTCGTGTAAAAGGACATCAATCCGACGAACTGTCCGCATCTTCGGCCAATTGAACGGTACAACAACCCATGTCAAGCGGCACTGTTGGAAGGAGGGTACAGTGTGCTAAAACAGGAGGTCCAGAGAAAACTGGACAGCAGCCACCAGGAAAGTCACAGAAGCAACTTTGCAGAATTTAATGAAAAATCTCTAGTTCAAAGTGCGGACGTTTTACAGAAACTAATATTTATATCGATATAAACAGTGAAATGCAACAAAAGGTTATTTTTCTCCAATAAATCTAAAACTGAAATCAAAATATGTTTTTTTTTCTGCTCTTGAATTCGAAAATCAACTATTTTTGATACACTTTTTACTAACTAAAACATCTAACACAAAAATTAAAAAAGATGGACAACAGTTACACATTACTTGTAGAAAAAAAAACAGTGCAATTAGGTTTCCGTTAATTCTTGAAAAAAAATCAAACTCAAATAATTAAACAGCACTATTAAACACACGTTGTACACCAATCAAAAAGCTGTTTTGTCCGTAGTAAGTGCGGTTAAAATAAAGTCTCATTGAATTGTTTCACAGAGTCCTTGAACGAATGTTCAAATCAATCGCCCCCAGTATGACAGTATGATCAACCCTTCCCTTGCTCTTGTGGTGTTTCTTCGTTTTTGAAGAGCATCCAAATGAATCGACTTCGACAACGACTCTCGTAAATCGGTTCTACTTTCTCCACTCCATTCTGGTAATATGGATGCCAGACTACAGAGAAGGATTCGAGAGTAGAACGAACGAGTTAACAGTATAATGACTTCAGGTAATATACGTCGGTAAAGTCCTTAAATTCCTTTTTAACTTTATAATACACATGTCGTCACACATGTCTCAGTACCAAGAAACTTAAAGTTGAACACGATGGGTTGGCCAATTCGAGCGAATGAAACTACGCAGCATTTCTCAGAATTAACAACCATGAAATGTTCGTAAAGCTATGTCCATTTAGAATCCGGAATAATAAAATCATCTGTATCTCGGTAACGGATTGACTAACAAATAAGTTTAATGCATCAAAACAAAGGAAGTTTACTGTACTTTAAGGAAAAAATATCAAAACAAATCATTTATCTTTGTTTCTAATGAAACTTCGCACTTTCTTCTTTATTCCTCCCATCAAACGCGGCACACCTCCGCAGTCAACTTTATTGGCACATTTGTTCCACATTTTGGTCATCTGAGTCGCGTCCCGAGCCTTTTTTCCACCTTTCTTAAGCTTCCGCTTCATCATTGCCCAAAATCTCTCGATGGGCTGGAACTGCGGGCAGTTGGGTGGATTTATGTTTTTATCGATGAAATCTACGTTATTATCGCGGTACCACTGGATGACTTCCCGGCTGTAGTGGCAACTCGCCAAATCTGGCCAAAACTTCACGGGACCTTTATGGGCTTTAATGAAAGGTAGTACGCGGTTTTTGAGGCATTCTTCGTTGTATAGCTTCGAGTCAATCGTCTCATTTGTCACGAACACTTTGGTCTTTGCTCCGGTCTACATATCCCTTGCCAAATCATCAGTTTTTGGCAAATTTGTCCATAAAAACAAACTTAAACTTCGCAGGAACATCTCCTCATGCCGTCGCCATGTAAACTTTTTGGCCAGGAAGCTGTCCGAAATCGATTTTGACGTAGGTTTTATCGTCGATAAGCAGGCATCCTTGGTACTTTGTCAAAACCTGCTATTACAATTTCCGAGCTCGAGTTTTGGTGACGAAAGTTTGCTTGCTGGCTCGATAAGAACGATATCCTGCTCGCAAACGAATTCTTCGAACGGTACTGTGAGGAGTAGCGTATTTTTGTGCGATTTCATTATCTGATAGTCCAGGGTTTGCTCTGACGGTTCTCAACACCTTCTGGTTCAGCTTGCGGTCATATGTTCCAGTACGGCGCTTACTTTGAGGCACTCGATCCACGCTCTTTTGCTCCCTGAAATGTTTGAGCCAGGGCTGGCAAATGTCATTTTCAATGAAAAATGACCTACGATTTTTACGGAAATACGTCTGAAAATTTCATCAGGCGAGAAAACGATGATGAAGTTTTCTTCAAAATCTCATCGATATTTTCGTCATGACAACACGTGACAGTGTTTTGGTCATCGCTCCTACAAGCACATTTATTGATATAATTGTGAATTTTATCACAAAACTTCAAAAACAATCTTCATTCTAACGATAACATTTTATTGCTTGGCTAATTTTAAGTAAACTAGTGAGCAATTTCTAAAACAAAATCGTATGAGAAAAAATCTCATGACTGCATTGGCCCAGAACCATTCTGCGGTATATCATACTGTGCCATAAAAATGGAATTAAAATCTTGGGAGGAGCTGGTTGGTCACCACAAAGTGTGTGTAATCCCACTGTGGCATGCCAAACATGCCTCAACCTACCCCGCAGTGGGATGTTTGGCAATGATAACGTCCTTGGTTCGAGTACTACTTTACCCATGCCCTTTCGCTCAATTTTCAATTCTCCTATTCCATTTTCAACCTACCTTACACTGACGGAACTTTCAACACGTTCTCTTCATATCTTTCATTCTAGCAAACATTACTGTCCACTCTTGGTGTCTCATGGTGATGAGCGAACATCTCCTTCTACATCATTATCGTTACTCCACGTACGGAGAATACACACATAACAATTAAAAATTAATGTTGCAGCAGTAAATCTTAAGATCTGAACACCAGGACAGTTTGAATGACCTAGAACATACCAAGATTTTCTTCTTAGGTTTTTTAACGTTCGAAAAGATTCACTGATTATACTTGAATACGTGACTTAACTTTGTTCAACCCAAAAAACTACTGTTACTACCGTCGATCTCAAGTACAGCAAAACAGTTTGGATTACCTAGAGGATTACAAATTTATAAAATATTGACTCTTGACCTTGGAGGAAATGTTAGTCCAACACATATCGTCACCTTATATAGCAAAAAAAACTACTATTACAACTGTAGATCTTATGTCTTGATTTTAAGGACAGTTTTGATGACCTATAATATTCCAAGATCGCGTATTAAGTCTTTTGACCTTCCACACTATTTTTTATCCCTTTGCATACTCCAAAAACCAACTATTACAACTGTAGATCTTATCTTCTGAGCTCAAGGACAGTTTGGATGACCTAGTTCATCCCCGTTTATCTTATTATGTTTCTTCTACTTTCAAAAGTATTCACTGATTATGGTTCGTAAGTATCGTAACTTTATAAAGCCCAACAAGCTATAAAGGGTGATACGGTCAAAATTTGGTCAAGGGAAAACGCGTGTAAATCGGTGAAATCGTTTATTTGAAAAATCAAATTAAATTTCTTTTTCAAGTTCAATTAGTATAAAATTCAGGAAAAATATTCAGTTAGGCTTCCGCTTTCCCAAATCCGAATTGCCGGGCCTTACGCTTGACCCCTGCCATCAGATTTTGTACAGCCACCTTGTCCACCTGCTTCGCCGCAGAAAGCCAGTTTGCCTTGAACTGCTGCTCGTCTTTAGCAGTTTTTTTGGTCTTCTTTCGGTTCCGCTTGACAATAGCCCAGTATTTCTCAATTGGGCGGAGCTCTGGCGTGTTGGGAGGGTTCTTGTCCTTGGGAACCACCTGCACGTTGTTGGCGGCGTACCACTCCATGGCCTTTTTACCGTAATGGCAAGATGCCAAATCCGGCCAAAACAGTACGGAACAACCGTGTTTGTTCAGGAAAGGCAGCAGACGTTTATTCAAACACTCTTTCACGTAAATTTCTTGGTTGACAGTCCCGGAAGCTATGAAAATGCTGCTTTTCAAGCCACAGGTACAGATGGCTTGCCAAACCAGATATTTCTTTGCGAACTTTGACAGTTTCGTGTGCTTGAAAATATCTGCTACCTTTCCCCTTCCTTTTGCCGTATAAAACTCCTGTCCCGGAAGCTGCTTGTAGTCGGCTTTGACTTAGGTTTCGTCGTACATTACCAGCAGTCAAACTTCGTCAGCATTGTCGTGTACAGCCTCCGGATCGCGCTTTGGCCGTCGTATTTTGTTTACCATCGCGATTTGGAGTCACTACCTTCTTGTAAGTCGATAGTCCGGCTCGTTTTTTGGCTCGATGCACGGTTGTAGACGATACACCCAGCTTATTTGCGGCATCTCGGAGAGATAGGTTAGGGTTTCGCTTGAAACTACCGGCAACTCTCTTTGTCGTCTCAGCGGCTTCCGGTTTTCGATTTCCCCCCGATCCAGACTTCCTGGCTGTCGACAAACGTTCCCCAAACACTTTAATTACATTTGTAACGGTTGATTTGGCAACTTTTAGCGATTTTGCCAACTTTGCGTGCGAGTAGCTCGGATTTTCGCGATGCGCGAGCAAAATTTTGATACGCTGCTCTTCTTGCTTGGACGGCATTTTGACAACTGAAGAGTGAATTCCAAAATCAAAATAGGAGCAACATTCTACACACACACACCTTCAAAATGAGGGGTGTTCAGGTTTTTTAAATGCAAAATTGAAAGAAATACGTCAAGTTGATATTGACCAAATTTTGACCGTATCGCCCTTTAATTACTACTTCAGATCTTATGTTCCGAACTCAGAGACAGTTTGAATGACCTAGAACATGACTGTTGATTTTCGAAAAGGTTTACTCAACATGTTTTAATACATATCGTAACCTTATCTAGCTCTTAAAGCTACTGTTACAATTGTAGACCTGAAGTTTTGAACTCAAGTACTCTTTGGATAACCTAGAACCACCCAGAAAGAAAGAAAAATGTTAAACGTTTATCAACAAAAATTTAACAATACGAGTGCATATGTACCATATTCTAAAACAACGCTTTACACTATTAATAAGACCCTTGTTTATTTTCTTTCTGAACTTCTTCATACTCAGGAAGTTCTAGGTTGTCTATTAGGTCTTAAATTTATGTTTATTTTTTCCAGATGGAAGAACTGATGAAGCATAAATTTGCTCAAGACAGTGTACACTATTATTCAGTCTGTGATTTTAAACAACAATTTTCCTTTTGAGGTCAGAACCCCTTTATGACCCCTTAGGCTTGAAGGGGTTAAACTGATAAGAAAATGGATGCTCCATTTTTCAATGCAAACGTTAATATAAAATGAAATCGAACTACTCTACACGGTTTTATAGACCACAATGAGGTTTTCAAGTTTGTTAATGCCTAAGAAAGACTTTTTGTTTCGATGGTTGATCTCTAGCTCTGTATAGAAGTATAGACTATTTAAGGAGTTCTTGGATAAGGCTAGTATGCAGTTCAAAAATAGTGCTCATTTGGATCGGGCAAGTAATGGTTAAGAAATGCTTTTACTGTCGGAATTAATTACCTTGTTTGCAGCTGAAAAGGAGGGCAAACTTCGTATCGTTAGAAACTCTGCCCATGTAATCTAAGTGGGGCTTTCTCTTTTCCTTACGGAATAATATGCCGTTTGATTATTCCGCAAGGAGAACTGACATGTCACCCATACTGGAGCAGTTGTCCAAATAAATTATTTGTGTTTTAACTTTTTTATTTAAAATTTGCAAACAAAGTTGTCCAAACAAAAGTTTGATATAAAAATTGTTTAACATTTTCCAATCTAAAACTTTTCTGAAGCATATAAGCCTTTATTGCTGCAAATTTCTGCAAAGTTAGATTAACGATTTCTCTGAAAATAACAAACACCCTAGTTTGCATTCAAACCAAAATAAGGGCCTTAATATTAGAAACAACTTTGTACAACACAATTTTGCTCCAAAACTGCAAACTTAGGCTGAAAATGTATCTTTCCAGCTACACTGTGTCCAATATATTCTCATACACTTTTTCCTTGCATTGGTGTCGTGCAACTACTCAACATGCTTCACGTATGTGTTGGTGTAGTTTTGCGCTATGTTTATACAAACGCTTTTAGGTTATGTCCGATTGTTTTCATTCAGTGTTTATCTTTTACCAGCGATGAAGGAGTTTCGTGCTGTGGTGATAAAAAAGTTTTTGAAAGGCCCGGGCGCTATTTTCAGAAATTTGAAAAACCTCGGAGTAATGCGAGATTTTGTGTACCGGTCCTGCCGAAGGTACCGTGACACCTGCTCGTTGGATGACCGGAAGAGATCCGGTCGTACTCGTACGGTGCGGACTGCACGAGTTGTTAATGTGGTCAAGAAAAGTGCTGCGTCAGTGATGGTTTGGGGGGGAATTTGCAAGCGAGTCAAATTACCACTGGTTTTCATCGAAAAAGGCGTTAAAGTGAATGCCGTATATTATAAAACGGAAGTTTTGGACAAAGTTGTCAAGCCATATGTAAAAGGGTTTGGAGATGATCACTATGTGTTTCAGCAGGATGGAGCGCCATCGCATACTGCAAATCTCGTTCAGGGCTGGTGCCGAGAAAATTTGACCGACTTTTTAGACAAGAATGAATGGCCTCCCAGTTCATCAGATCTGAATCCCTTGGATTATTTCGTATGGTCATACATGCTGGCGAAGGTAAATGACCACAGGGCGTCTAATATGAACCAATTCAAAACCGTAATCAAACGAATTTGAGAAGAAATGCCGATGGAAGTCGTGCGTGCCGCCTGTGACGGTTTCGAAAAACGCCTGGAGCTGGTGATGAAGGTTAAAGGCGGTGTTATTCCAAGACATATGCTGTAGTTGATCAGTATTATATTGCAATATAATGGGTAAAGTTATCAATAAAATCTGTATTATCGATTTGAAATAAATAGAGTTTTATTTTGTATGAGAATATATTGGACACGGTGTAAATTCGCTTTTTGGACCACTGTGCATTGGTTAGATCCGCTCCCAATTGGGCACACCTACTTTCAATTGGAAGAATAAGTTTTCATTTCCCATGATGGCAGCTCAATTGCGTCCGACATCACATTTGACCGCTTGTTCTAAACAGTTAAGCTTGAACTCAAGTAATAAATTTCCAAGTCTGACCCTAAACTTCCCAGCAGCAGAAGGGATTCTTTCCAGAAAAGTCACCCGGATTGAGCAGTGGGAAAAAGTGTCAATTCAGTTCTTTATCTTCAAAGACTTTGGACCACTCTAAAGTACGAGCAAACATGGAAGGAGATTGATGAAGATTTAGAGCTAATGTATCTCCAAGGGTGATGTATGGACTTTCTTTTTGGCCCACCATCTCGATGTTAACTAGGAAGCAGAAGCTTGCACTCTTCAAGCTCCTGTTTGAGCTAGATTTCCGATTATCGTTCCATCCACATACGAGAGCCATAAGCTAACTTGACCGATAATTGTGTCACTTGGGAAGAAGATGGAAAGTTCTGGTCGATGCACTTTCATGCTTTATTGAACCCGTGGGCTGAAGCTGCTGATTTTAATTTTTCATGCTTTGTTAGGTTTTGGCATGTGGTGCAACGCAAGGACAATCTCGACAGATTGGACCTTTCGGCTGTCTTGGATTATTTACAGGGATAGTGATACTTTAGTAGCTTAGAAAAATAATGTACATTTTTCTTAGACTTGTTAATAGTTATATAGGCAAAAAATGCAATACGAGTAAATATTTTGACTATTAAAAACCAGAATGTCCGTTCATTTATTATCGGAATGTGCTGGCGAACCCGTAAGTTGGCACAATCTGGGTGAAATATTTATCCGCCACGGGTACGTTAGCTGTGCCATTTTTAACGAACTTCAACGTCAACAGTTTGGACAGCATCCAGCCAAACCAGCTTGCTGGTGCCCTTTCGTGCCTTCATGCCTCCTTGCTTACCACCAATAGTGATGAAATTTTGTGCTTGGTCAGGCAATGTATTTTCCCGACAGCCTCTCTGTTCTGTTTGTTTGCATCTACATTTCGATCAGACCCAGCAACGACGTGGACAACGCATACCGGTGATACAGTGTGCTGTTTGTGCTGGACATATTTCGAAGTGAACATTTCAAATGATCCTATCTGTCTATGTGGATTTCTCTCCACGTCAACGTGGGACGTTATTTGTAGTTCATGACATTTTTTGTAGACTCTGAAAAAGGTGAAAGGTAGCGAAAATTTAAACATGCCCTAAGCTGATACGCGCTTTTGAATTATTCCTCTTGATTTAATATCAAAAATGTGTCCAGCCAAACAGAGTGAGGTGAGCTGCCAAACACTCGATGTGTGTCCACCGGAGAGGATCTGTTTAGCTGTCCCATACCAGTATCTGGAATGGCATGCATGAATTCGTGTGTCATCCAAATATTAGCTAGGACTACGCGCTGTCGACTCAATGTGGATAAATTTAATAAATGTGACACGGAAGGAACACATACCGGTAAAATCTTCAGCTCCGTGTCCAGTCTGTAGGTGGAGGACATAGGAACTGAGCTGTTCCACGCTAAATGACGAATTGATACGAAGTGACTGTACTCGATTTGTATAAATGTAGAGTATAGTTTTGTTGTTAAATTTAAAACTAAATAATCAATAATTTTGTGAAGATGTCGTGTGTAACATTTTCCCCAGAAAACTCCCAAGCAGGGCGTCACAATATCAGTATCAATCGACAAAATCGAAGCGGCGAAGAAACAATTGACTTTCAAATTCATATCTACACCGAGTTGCGTCGCAACGAACTATCAACACAACCAACGTCACAACAGAGCTCACACTGTATGTTTTCGAAGAGTTTCCCATCGTATCGTTCGTGTCTCTATATCGCGGTTGACATGATTATTTTTATTTTTATCTTGCTGTTGATAGAGCTTTCACTTAAACAAAAAATATTTATTCATACCTTTTTTTCATACGGAATCACGTTAATATTACACGCTATTTGTTTAAATTTTCATTTGATCGCATAATTACTGTACGAAAATATATCGAGGAAGGAATAAAATGCAAATAAATCAAATTGACAGGGATGGCGACAGTGTCAATGATCGCCACTGAAAGGGCATACTGAGACTGCTTTAGCTCGAGCATCAAAAGCATTTACACTGAGGGGGGCAAAGGCGTGATGTTCGTTCTAACTGTCTTTCATTTTCATATTCGTTTCATTCTGAACGGCCACTGCAGCGTTATCGAAATGATGCGCTGTACAGTGTGCATGAAAGAAAGAAATGATCGAGTTCATTTTGGAGTTTCGGAAATGCAAGGCCCTGCTACCAAGTGTCCAAATTTCACTACCAACATAACGGGTGTTCAACAAAAAATGAGATTTTTTTCAGTCACGTAGTAAAAAAAAATAATTTTTCAACGAATTCAGTATTTTTTATTGAAAACATAATGTTTATTCTTAAAAAAAAAACATCAATGAATATTGAAGAAGGGGCCCTGGTCAGCCGTACGACGCAACTTAGTCGCGATGCTCTCACACACACGCCGGACGGCACTGACGTCCATCTTCCGGATACAATTCCGGATCCTCGTGGTCAACTGCTTCGTATCCTTGGCCCGCCAATTATTTTTGTACACTAGAGCACTGAAGGAGCCGAAAAAATCCTAAATGGGACGGCACTGTGGCAAGTTGGTCGGGTTCCTTTCTTTCGGCACGTACGGTATCTTTTTCTGCTCATACTCCAGCTTCTTCCTGGCGTAATGGGAAGACGCCTTGTCCGGCCAGAAGACATACTTCCAATCCCCATGATGCTCTTTTCTGAACGGCTGAAGCATTTTCTCAAGACACTCCTCCTGGTACACTTCTTGATTGATGGCCAGACCGCTCGGCATGAACCACGGTCTTTGAAATCCCTCTGTCCGATATGGCGATGTACAGCATAACTTTTTTCAAATTTATGCTTAAATAGTAGCTGTCATTTCCTGGAATGTGGGTCTTCGAGAGAGGAAAATTACTTTCGTCGTCCAGCTCGAACGACGTCCCGCGGTAGTTCTTCGTCATCCACGGGAACTGCGATTTCACGGTCGCTATCTGCTCGTCCGTGTACTCGGGGACCGAGTCTTCTTCCGACAGATGATGTCCTCCATCTTGAGGGTTCGGTGAATCAAGGTATGGGAGCAGTGATATTTTCGGCCGGTGTCACGCAAACTCGTTCTGTCCTTGTTGTCGAACAATTTATTCAACGTTTTCTTCTTCTTTTTTGTCATTATCTCCGCCGGACGGCCGCTACCGGCCTTCCGCTCCACGCTCAGGGATGCCAGGATCCGGTAAACTGTACACGGGGGCACGTTTTCGTCCCGAAAGTGGTCTTCCGTAAACTTTTTTCCACGATGACCATGCGTTTCGTAAAACCGTACAATACGCTCGCGGAGTGCTTGTTGTTTCGACGCCATCTTCGATTGAACTGACAGCACCCGAGCGAAAAGAAACATGCCACCCATTTCTAGGGAGTCCAGAGAGCAATTTTCTTGGAGAGAAAAAAATTTACGCTCTTTACTTTAATTACAGAAAGGTATTGAAATCATTCTCATTTTTTATTGAACACCCGTTAGGTCTTTCGCCCGTTTGATAAAAGAAATAAATCATGTCTCCGTTAAATTTCGTACACATTATATTCAGTGAAGATTTTGAAATATTTAAGAATGTACGTTTTGAAATGTACCACAAATCACTGAAATGTTCCACTAGCATGACAGATGGAGCTCTCTTTTTTTCATGGTACAAAAATATATGAAACCACACCCGTTTCACGAAGTTGTCGCCATTTAAGTTTAGCTTAAGCTTCATTTATAAGTTGGGGTGTGACAACAATTGCAAAATATAACCCATACTAATGCTATCACCGTGACTACCAAAAACAACGCCTTTTCACCTCCCCTTAATCGTTAAATAAATACTACAACGCAAATTAAAATTCAAAAAAGGACTTTGGTATGAATGAAGCTTAATTAAAACATTTCTTACCACTGACATTTTGACAGATCCAGAAACTATGGCTCTATTGATCATTCAGATTCAAAACAAACGACAAACATATAACCCAGGCAGTGGAACAGCATGTTTGCATTCTTGTTCAATTTAATAAAATAAATTTAATAAATTAATTTAATAAACGTAGTCGGCAATGCAAACGTTCCAAAAACGCTTGAACTACATCCACAATAAAAAATCAAGATTGTATTGCGATTTTGTTGAATTATTTTGTTTTGTGGATCGTGACTTGGAGAAAATATGCATCACATCAATTCGCTTTGAAAAATTCAATCTGTGCGTGAGGTGGTGCAGTGTATTAGTTGATGAGTGAAATAATGGAGTCCGATGATGGCTCATATGATGATGATGATGATGATGATGATATATGATGATGAGTTGATGATGATGATGATGATGATGATGATGATGATGATGATGTAATACTACCATTAATTGTAGCAAGGTAACTTTCCATAGCAGTGGAATGATCTGAAAAACGATTTGATCAGGATTCTATTCTTTGTGATCATCAAACTCCTGCCAAAAAAGTTTGGGCGGGCCCGTAAGCACAGACACTTACGCGAAACCCGCCAATATAGGGAAAAGAATCTCCTTCAAAAGCAAGTTCACACTGACAGCACTTAAATCGAGCCCTCGATTGACAGAATAAACACAATAGATGGGGTTGAAGAGCCCGCTCTTTTTCCACGAAATGTTAACAATAGGGAGGAGGCAGTTTCATGCTCCCTATCCAAATCATTCTACTTGGGTGCCGTGATGGTCCCTCCCTATCCCCGTTATATGTTATTTAATATATAGTTTGTTTTTTTTGTGGTCATTTCATTGCTTACCTTGTGTTAGAAAATTTGGCTGAAAGTAAAATTGGCTGGGTTATATAGAGGAAAGGCTTGTACGATGGAACGGCTTGGAAGATGGAACAGCGCAACTTTTGACATTCACAGCGACAACACTATCGCGCTGTCAAGTGTTAACCTCATTTTTTTTACTATTCTTCAATTTTCATTTGCTTTTGGAGTGAATACACTCATTCGATTTAGCTCTTCCAGGTTTCATTGTTCGAAAGTGTTGGCATAATTAAAATAGCAATAGGATTTCGAAAATAGGCCATAATTTTTTTTGATGACTATAAATAATCAGTTCCTTGGGCAAAGTTGGAGCCTTTTTGTACCTCTTTCGAAAGATGTCTTTGGATCGGCGAAAAAATAAAAATTATACATGTTTCGAGCAAAAAACGCATCGTGTTCCATCTTATAAGCCTTTCCACTACTGTTCTTTACTTATTGTTTCATTTGATCTAGTGTCCAGGTTGTTTTCACGGTGGGGTATGGGGTTGGGTTCGGGGTTGGGGGAGGGGAAAAAAAAAAGGAAAAGGAGGGAAAAATTTTTTTTTTGAAACATGCTATGTGCATGTAAGATTTTCATGGTGATATTCTCACAACGGCCGTTCAGAATGGTTCAAAGGATGCATATGAGAGATCATTCCCGATGAGTTTCCACTCGTTAACTCAATTCCATCACGTTTAGTTATAGAAGACAAGAAACATTTTACCATGTGCTACATTTTGGAATATCAGGGCAATGATCCCCCATCGCATCTTCAAGTGATCATTACAGGGTGTCCATTTGGTTCAGGCATTTTTGTACGTTGATGTGGCAGCCCATACCCCTTTCTGAACCGAAGGGCAGAGAAGTCAAATTATGGCTCATATAAGAAAAAAAAAACCTATCAAGGATCTTCATTCAGATGCGGCCGTGGCGTTTCGGCTGCCTGTGGTGACCACTCTCCCACATTTGTAGATACTTTAAAACCCAACCTTTGCTTGATTGACGAGGCAATAAGCGATAAAGCATTGAACTCGTGAGAATATGTTTTCGGCCAATCTGTGTGTATCCTGTCGGCTTCGTATACTTCATAAAACGCTTGGTGGAAAAATATGGGCTAAACTCCCTTTTCCTAATCATGAGAGTTTTTCAAGAAATGATTGATATATTTGCGTGGCACATTTTTTACCGGGTTTTCAACATTTCTGCCCCCCTATGCTCAAGCACTGAGATTTACAAAACTGAGTGCTTCCAAAAACGGCATTTGCTGTTTTTGAGACAGCACGATTAAAAACCGATGTGTTGACTCGATTTGCCTTCATGCCACTACTCCAAAACCATACAGGAATGGTATGTGGCTAACTCTGTGGATTTTGTGCAAAAAACATGAACTCACCAAAATGTCCTGAACTGCAATATTACTACAAATACTGAGCTACTGTAAACATTTCGATAACTATAGCCACTCTACCGACCAATCTTAAGTGTCACAATAACTATAGACTGACCCTTTATACCGAAATGTTGAGGTTATACAGTTGTTCCGAGCTGCCCTCGCTCTTGTCGCTACGGGATAATACCCGAGGAATTGAAACCATCAACAACGTGCAGGTCGTATCCAAGTCAAATTCACCGGAGCTTCAATTGATTGTAAAATATTGGGTAGCCGTCACGCAAAACCTTTAAAAAAATTAGGGAAAAAAGGTGAGAAATGAGTAACCGCGGTTAACAGCCAATTTTTGCTGAGCATCAAATAAAGTCGATTAAACAGCGAAACAAAATCTTATGGAAGTTGTAAAACGTTGTGCTGGACAGTTCGTATTTATAAAAAAAATGAAGCTCTATCAAATGATTTCACTTTATTTTGTAATCACTGAATTATAAAAATAAATAAAAGGTTTGATCATACATGTAAGCGCATTATCAATTGTGTACTCCATAATGTTTAGCGAACTTTTAACTGCTCCGCCTTTTGTCATACTAAAGCCCATAGAAACATCAAAATACCAGCGTAGTTTGGTTTTAAACCAAAGAAATTAAATTTTGAAAGAATAATCAGGAATGATTCTCTAGTGTACTCATCTTTGGGAGGAGGGAAATACGGTCCAGGATGTATTTAAGAGGCGCATTTCTAGTTTGGGCGGTAAAGTATAAATAACTTAATGTGAAGATTTATCATTGGTTACAAAGAAGGTTTGAATAATTTTGAAACTTGCCTAACAAATTGATGAAGGTCGTAACCAACTGATTTGTCAATGGACGTGGAACTGCTACATATCCTCACTAAGAGAAATAGGGACAGAGAGAGACAATTCCGAAAAAATATACGTTCTACACCGGCGTCACAAGGTGTCACTGTGGTACATATCTAACTAAATCTACACACACACATCTACACACAACTAAAAAAAGGTGTTATTTTCTGTAATATATAGTGCACATTTTTGTAATGCTAGGTTTCACAAACATTTAAGTTATATTTCATGTAAATTCTACTAAGATATCGCCTATAGAAGATCTTCAATGTTGTTGTTGACTCTTAATTTGGCTTGCGATCTAACAATGGGAAATTTAGTGCGTCTGTATAACAGATTCGGCGCTGTTTAATATTCACTTGAGTGCCTATCTATTAAGAACACTCTACTACCCTAGTAGCACACTTGTTTCAAACCAGTTGAGTTGACTCCTTTGTGACTCAATTAAGGTCACAATAAGGTTGTTGCAACTATTTTATACCATGCTGCTTGGGTAGGTTCCTTTTCACCTGAATTTCCCTCCGGAACCACCTTACAGTATTACTTCGAAGGTGAGGTGTTATGCGCTGTGCGCACCATTCAATGCTCAGCCCTTTGGCTCATATTAGTAGCTTGTTTCTTCCTTACATTTTCGCCCTTCAGCGACCTGCCTTGAAATCAGCTGACTTCCAGCTATATCAGGCATGGTGCCTTACTTCCTTCAACTGTCGCCATTCAGCAACCGAACATGAAGCCAGTAGGTTCCCAACTTTGTCGCGCTCCACTCAGATAGTCCCAGTCGGTGGATCAGCCCTACTCTGACAGAGAATTCCCCGGTGACGAAACTTCTCCTGAAACCGACCGTGAACCATTCATCATCTACACAGAAACAAAAGCGTTCTCAAAAATGAATACGGACCGTGAACTAGTTCACGTTTCCATGATTTTTACCAAAAAAAACTTGCACTAGTTTTCCATTACGTGATTCACTTGTTGGTGTATTTTTCCTTGTTGTCGAATTTATTATTGCCGTTCATGGATCCGGGCGTGGATTTTTTTCCGTGTATGTAACCAGCTCTGACGTTGTAAAATTTTAAATGGAAATGTGGGAGAATGTGGTTGCATGTTTTTTAAATGGCGTATTTACTTTCACGCAACAAAAGCTATAAAATAGGAGTTGCAATCTATTAACTATGGATTGGCCGATAGCCTAAATGTTGAAATAGTTTAAGTGTTTTAAAGTGGTTATTTGTGACGTCGCTTGAACACCCCTAACGTTGTGAACAGTCCTCATGCGCAACATAGCTGCAACATGACAGCTTGTGCACGCTAGTAGTGGTAGAGTGGAGAGAGTATTAGAAAGTAGTTATTGTAGTGGCACAGAGAATGTCTGACCACCGATCGGAACAAAATAAGTTGGCAAAAACACCCTCGCAGGGGCGCATAAGATAACAGGAGGGTAGTTGAAGCATTCAGGTGCAAGCCAAACGCTTCTGTTCGGGATGTTGCAAGAAGTTAACCAAAAGTTTTAAGCATGATTGACCACCCGAGGTTGCTACTCCGGTATTGTCAGATCAGCTGTTGTTACACAGAGAGCCAACAGATGATGCTTGGGACTAGCATACATCCTCAATGTGTAAAAACTGGCGATCCCAAACTAAAACAATGACGGTGCCGGCTTCGTCCGCATGCAGGTAAAATAAGGAAAGGGTAGGAATGTGTTGACGTGATACTCGCTTTGAAGGAAGCCGCAAAATACACTGCACGAAGAATCACTAGGATGTCGGATTAAATTGTTGAATTTGAAGAGGGATCCGTTTTGGTAAACGGTGGGCTTAATTCAACTGACGTCAGCAGCGAATTAGATATTTAACTATGTTTCCGGTTTATTCTCTGTACAGAGCTGCACATTTAAATTATTCAAATTTTGGCACCGATTTAAACCAACAATAAGGATGCTTTTGGGCCTTCTCACAAGTGTGGGTGATTTATTTTAATGGAAAACAAGAATACATTCAAACATCGAGTTTGAGAACCGATTTAAACCAGCAGTAAGGATGCTCTTAGGGCTATTGACCAGTATGGTTGGTTTATTTCAGTAGAACTAAATAATACTTTAAAACATCGAGTTTGAGAACCGATTTAAACCAACAGTAACGATGCTGTTGGGGCAAAAAGTTAACTAAAAGCTCTGTACAAAAAGTCGAAAATCGAGCTGGACTACGTGTGTTTAAAATCCAGAGGGCACCAAATCGTAACGACCAGACGAATGTGGCATCATAATCACGGGCACCCAAGTTTTATACGCAAATGCCGACGAAAGAACCCAGTTCCTGTTGCGTAATGGATAGCTTGGTGTCATGCCATTACTCCAATGGCATGCGGAAAATAAGGTCAACTTCATACCCAAGGACCTTAAACATCCAAACATCCCCTAGAGTTGAAACCAACCAAATAATATTGAGCTATTATGAAGCAGGAATTACGCAAACATCGTATGACAGTCAAAATAGATCAAGAATCAAATAATGTCAAAAACTCGGTTCTAATGTTGTATAAACTTTCATGGAGGTTCTAAAGGCCTGTCTATGTTAAACTTCGGACACTAAGATGATGGCTGCAAAAAAATCTAGGCATAATTTAACAAAACTGATTGTAAATTCAAGTATTATAGAGTAAGATATACAGTAAACACATATAATTGAGATGTTTATTCTTATTTCTGCAAAATTCTCGAACTTCCAGTGGTACACCCGCCATCAGAGTCCGTACAGTCTCCTGGGATAATTGATATCTGTGAGCGGTGAAGGCCCTCCATCCGATCTCATTTGCTTGCTCCTTAGTTTCAAAGAGTTTCCGCTGAACCAAAGCCCAGTATTTTTCTATCGGGTGAAGTTCCGGTCAGTTAGGCGGATTGGCTAAGTAAGAGGTAAACTTCTGTATCATACTATTTCAGGACCGATTTTGCATAGTGACAATAGGCCAAATCCGGCCAAAACAGAGCTGAAGAGTCATGCTTTCTTATAAACGGTAACAACAGGTTTTGCAGACATTTTTTCTCGTACACATCCTTGTTGATAGTGATTTTCGTTCACAATTACATATGATCTGTATTAAAAGCCAGACCCGGAAGCTGTTGTAAGTCTTCGAGCACGTATGTTTCGTCGTCCATTATGATACAAGTTTTTTTTTTGCAAAAACTTGTTGTGAAGCTCCTTAGAACGACGTCATCGACTTTTTTTCACTTTGTAAGCATTCATTTCATGTCTATACTTTGCTTTTTGCAGAAATGATTTTGATTATCCAACTTTGTGAGCCACATTTCGCACAGAATGGTTGGGATTTTTCTCAATAATGGCTTCCACCTTCTTGTCCATTTGGCGGGAGCAAACTATTCGGTTTGTTCCGCATCCAACGTTCCGATCCACGGTCAAGTGCTGGTCAAACAATGTGCAAACACTATACACGGTACTTTTTGGCAGTTTTAGTTTTTTTTTCAAGATCACCTACCAACAACGTCGGATTCTGCTGCCGTTCGTACAAAATGGATTTGCACACTTCCACCTGCTTCGACGCCATTTTATCAAATGCATGAAGAATGTAAACATTTTGTAACATGAAATAAAGGAACAGTCTCAGCTGTCTTATAATTGAATATGAACGTTTAGAAGATCCGTGAAATAATTCAAATACTACATACACCGAAAGAAGAAAATTGTCTGAAATTTGTCGTGGACAGGCTTTTAGAGAGAAGTAAGGAAAAATAGAAAATTGAAATTGAATCGCAAGTTGAATGAAGCAAACAAGGCAAAAGTTAACAGAGATGATTTAGTTGATGCACCGAAAATTTCAAGACGATTGTTAAAAGACGGATTTTTGGCAAATCGTTTTCAGTGTTGCAATTTTAACGTGGACAACCTTTTATTGGCCGTCAATTGTAGAGCACGCATCTTTCCAGACGATAGACACTCGCTGTGATCGAGCAAAATGTATTTTGGATTGTCATAACTAAAACATCACATGCTGCAAAGTGTTGCTGCTGAAGTCCCGCAGGGAATTCAAGTGAAAATTGGGCGACGATTGATTTTCCATTGCCTGAGTACTGAAGAGCCGAGCATGTGGTTGACGTGGATCCAGTGTTTGCTCATGCCTCAAATTACAAACGAAAAAAGTTTCTGACATTGCAGGGAGCTTGTCTACGTGGACTAAGGTACATTTTGGTATGATTCGTTTGAGTTTTTGTGCTCTAATTTTTGAACCATTGAAGTAAAATAGCCATTTTCATAATCGAATCGTATAAAATCTGGAAAAAGACAATCTAAAATTTCACTTCTTCGGTTTCGATTCTAACACCTTGTAGACAAGTTCTCCGAACTGTCAAAAAATTGAGGTTAATACAATCCGTGCAATGATTAATTTGCGGAAACACGGTCCCATGTGCTAGCACTCTCTTTTTATACCAATATATTTTCTTACAGATATATTCCTCTCACAGTGCACCATTTGTGTATGACACTTATCCCTGCTCCGGAGTAAGACAACGCATTTTGAAAGACAAAGAAAACTAACCTTGCTTTTCTTTCTGACATACAGAAAAATAATGATGAAATTTAACAGACTCGTAAAATTTCCCCTCTTCTAACTTCCGAAACGATGTTGTTAGCAATTTTTCATACACCAGACTTGATTTAGGCGACAAGTGGCTTGAATTCGAAAGCTCTCAATTAATAACTGTGGAGGTGCATTTAGAACACTAAGTTGAAAGCAAGCAATAAGCGAATTGTGAAAGCAATAAGCTTGAAATGCTAAAAGAAGAAGAAAGTGGCTTGAATGGACTTCAAATATCCCATGCATTTATGCCAAATTCAATTCAATATATATGCATTAGATAACGCAGAAAATTATATATTTCTTCCAAACTTACGATAACATTAAGTCTGCTTATGATTTCTAGAACAGTATCAAATCTCGAGGTGGATAAAAAAAACTCAAAAAGATAGTTATGTTAGGAACTCATGGTTGGATGAATAGTGTAGGATTTACACTTTTTTACACTATTCATTGATTCAAAGCGCTCTTGATGTATTTTGATAATGAAACATTCATTTCATAACTGCTTTAAAACGCACTCCCTTCGAAACGAACACTTCTTCAAATCCCCATGATTCCAAACTAGCTCCGTCACTGACCACTGTCTCTAGCGGTAAACTAGAACACGGGCGAATATCGCTAATGCCGGATATTCGGAATGGATAGATTGCACTTTAAATATTGAATTGATATGCATGAGTTCTAGAGCCGCGCACACATCCGCATGCACACCGTGAAAGTGATGGCACATGGCGAATGCGTGGGAATGTATCCCATCCCATCTCAATGTGTGCTTCAAACAGAACTCAACCTCGATGCCGCCGTTGAGTTTGACGGATTGACAAATGTTGAACGGAGGTCATCTCTGCCTATCGAACGATTTGAATGTACAGACAAGCTTTGATGGATTATGCAAGGCCATTTCCTCGTAATTTATGAGGGAATATTTTCTGCATCTTAGTTGCTTATCCATCAGATTTACAATTGAAACCATATGTGGCTCTGTATTCTTCCTGTAATCTTATTTCCAACATGATGGATGAATTTTCACTTCCATTGAGGAAGTATAGCACTTGATTCATGTCAAATCAAACACACAAGTATCACTGGAGAAATATTGATTTATACGCCATTTGTCTTTAGGTTGTTGCTAGTCGTTCCTCTCAATTGCATATTGATTGAATCACAAATCTTGCTACACGATTCTAATCCGAAGAGCCTCAGGTTAAGCGAATAACACCCTACCAAAAAGTCACGTAAATTTCAGTGCCCTGCTACCGACACATAGAACAGAACAATGACTTAAAGGGACGAGAAAAGTTGCGTAAGTTTTGATTTCGGGAGACATAATTTTACACACAATCTTTGTTTGCGTTCTCCGGTTTTGAATCAAAAATAAATTACGTCTTGTGTAAAAATAATCATTTCTAAGTTTTTATATTCTTCTGTTTACACTGCGCAAATAATTCCTTCTTATTTACATTGCATTTGTGATGACATTTATACAACACAAATAATACCAAATGCATCTTGATTATTAGATTTTGCCTGAAAACGTCCTTAAACTTTCCACTGTGTTCTCCAAAGAGTAGTAGCCTTTGTTGGGATAGTAATAAGCCATCACCTTCGGGTGTGCTTTGTCTCATTGCAAACACATACAAAAAACAAATACGAACAGATATCAGCAATAATGGTGAGGCTTATTCAAACGATTCTGTTCCGACTAACCAGGTCATTGAAGGTGCCAGTGAAAATTATTGTTAAATCCTGAAATATGTTAGTCCGGTCCAGAACTAAGCATCATATGCGGCCTTTGTTGACGATAACTGAGAATTTGGGACATGCTTTCCTATTTTGCTATGTGCGCAACTTTAGCACAAAACAGGTTCTTTGTGTTTTGCCTTAGAGAACGGTGGGAGGGATCGAGCTCGGTGGGAGTGCCTTTAGCAGGAAATGTTTATGCTTTCACTGTTGCCGACAGGAAAATTTATGATTTATGCAAACAATCCTCCCCAAGTGCAGCACGCAATTGGTCTCGTTTCGAGTGCTTCTGTGCTCTTCAGGATAAAGTGAATTTCATATACAATGATAGCGATACAGGTGTCCCACGAATAGGACGGTAGGTGTATTTTTTTTTTGTATGTGATTAAGGTCAATCGCAAGCTTGTCTTCATATGCTTGGTTGTTTGTGAGTTAACCCCTACAATGCTATTCGACGCATTCCGGTATTTGTGCACTTATTGAAGTGTTGAGTAGAACATGCAATCCGGTCTTAACCTCAAGAGCTTCCGAAGGATAGGCAAAAGATGCATCTACATTGTCAGGAAATAGGTGTTGAAATAAATAATTTGAAAGGATGTTCTGAACTTTTCGTATGAAAGGGTGGACGATAGATTACTAACATTTACCTGAGATTTATATTCACTTCAATAAATGTGTAGAAAATTTGAGTTTCAAGTGTTTCTAATGAGCGATATAAAGCCAACCCAAGTAACACACCTTGTTTTGAATGTGTGTGTCTGTGTATATGTACAATCCAACGCAACCATCCAAAACACTGCTGGAAGAAAAATGTTTACAGTCAACCAAACTGTTGTCTGATTCTACATCTTTTTTAGCCCGAGAGTTGAAAGGTGATAGGGTATGCGCACAGGAAAATCCAGCCCAAGATTATAACATTATTTCTTTGTATTGCTAACTCCGAAAAAAAATCATCGTAACAAATGGTTATTTTATAACTCATTTACATCCAATGTGCTGGGATGTTCCTGCATACCACTTCTGAGCCACTTTACCATAATCAAGCCAAAACAACACAAAACTCGTGTGCTTTCAGATGAATGGCAGTAGCCGTTATTTTCAGACACTTGTTGATGAAAACTTGTTATTTAACCCTTATGTGTTCGACAAAAAAAAACACCTTCAAGTGATCGACTGGGTACCCGGGTACCCACCGAACTCAAATGATTATAACTCTGGCAATAATTGACCGATTTTAAATCTTTTGGTACCGTTAGATTCAAAAATTTATTCGTTTCAGGGACATTATCAGCAAAGACCACTTGAATTCATCTGGTTCTCGTAAATTTGAGTTTCCGGGGCAGTGGTTCGGTACGGAGGCACTGTTTGGAAACATTTAACGAATTTCCGGGAATGGATGTCAAAATCTTTGGAATAATTCCTAGAAACTACTTCTATTCTATTGTGGGCCGTATGCCGACTTAATCCTGCAACGACCATTCTGTAACAGGTTCCCATGGAGCCTAGAGTGGCCATCAACATATTTAGAAGGAAACCCTGGCAATCTAAAAATGGATTTCTGTCTGTCTGTCTGTCTGTCAGTCGAAACCTCAAAGGCTCGAAAACTACTGAACCGATCAGCGTGAAATTTTGTATGGAGAAGTTTTTGGGGCCGGAGAAGGTTCTTATGATAGTTTGAGACCCCTCCCTTCTCTGGAAAGGGGGGCTCTCATACAAATGAAACACTCATTTCTGCATAACTCAACAACTAGTCAAGCAAAAGAAACCAAATTTAGCTTGTGTGAGTAATTGGAGGCAAAAAAGTTTCTATGGTGGTTTGAGACCCCTCCCCTTTCTAGAAAGGGTGGCTCCCATACAAATGAAACAGAAGTTTCTGCATATCTCAAAAACTAATCAAGCAAATGGAACCAAATTTGGCATGAGGGGTTTTCTGAAGGCGAAAATTTTTTCTATGGTGGTTTGAGACCCCTCCCCTCTCCAAGAAGGGGCACTGTCATACAAATGAAACTGAAATTTCTTCATAACTCTAGATCTAATAAAGCAAATGGAACCAAATTTGGCATGCGGGGATTTTGAAGGCAAGAAATGTTTCTACGGTAGTTTGAGAACCCTTCTCTCACTCTGGTAGGAGGGCGGGGCTCCCATACAAATGAAACACAAGTTTCAGCATAACTCGAGAACTAATCAAGTAAATTGAACCAAATTTGGCAGGTAGAGGATTTTGAAGGCAAGAAATGTTTCTAAGGTAACTCGAGACCCCTCCGCCCTCTGTAAGAAGGGGGTTCTCATACAAATGAAACACAAATTCGTGCATAACTCGAGAACTAATCAAGCATATCGAACCAAATTTGACATGAGGAGGTTTTTGGAGGAGAGAAATGTGTCTATGGAAGTTTGAGACTCCTCCGCCTTCTGGAAGGGGGCGGAAGGGGGGTTTCTATACAAATGCAACACACATTTCTGCATAACTCGAGAAATAATCAAGTAAATGGAACCACATTTGGCAGGTAGAGGTTTTTGAAGGCAAGATATGTTTCTAAGTTGACTCGAGCCCCTCCCTTCTCTGAAAGGAGGGCTCATATACAAATGAAACACAAATTTCTGAATAACTCGAGAACTTATCAAGTTAATGGAACCAAATTTGGCATGTGGAGGTTTTTGATGGCAAGAAATGTTTCAATTGTGGTTTGAGACTCCTCCGCTCACTGAGAGAGGGGTCTCTCATACAAATTAAACACAAATTTCTGCATAACTCGAGAACAAATCAAACAAATGGAACCAAATTTGGCATGTGGAGGTTTTTGAAGGAAATTAATGTTTCAAAGGTGGTTTGAGACCCCTCCGCCTTCTGGAAGGGGAAACTCCACTAAAAATGAAACATAATTTTTAGCATAACTCGAGAGCCAATGAAGCAAATGAAACCAAATTTGGCATGTTGAGGTTTTTGGAGGCAAGACATGTTTCTAATTGCAGTTCAAATCCCCTCGCCATTTTGAAGGGGGAGGGGGTGGGGGGGCTCCCATACAAATAAACAGCAAATTTCTGCATAACTCGAGAACTTACTTGATTAGTTGAAACCACTTTTAGCTTATGGGGGTTTTTGGAGGCTAGATTTCTATATACATAAAAATGAATTTCTGTCTGTCAGACCCTTAAAGACTCGGAAATTTCTGAACCGACCAACGTGAAAATTAATTTAAAGGGGTTTTTGGGGCTGGGAAAGGTTCTTATGGTTTTTTGAGACCCCTACTCTCTCAGGAAGGGGGGTTCTCATACATATGAGACACACAATCAAATCAAATTTGGCATGTGGAGGGTTTTGAAGGCAATGATTGTATGGTGGTTTGAGAAACCACCCCCCCTATGGAAGGCAGGGCTCCCATACAAATGAAACACAAATTTCTACCAAAAATGAGAATTATCCAGGATACTTAAACACAAAACGTGTATTTCTCGGGTGAGAAGCATGTTTTGATAGAAGTTTGATGAATTATTCAAGGAAAAAAAACTCATTCCGAAAAAAAACCATAAAAGCGCCAGTTATATTAAATTTTCATTCATTTAGTTGCAAGCGTAGCAGCACACGCACCGGGTTTAGCTAATATGGGTATAAAAATTCATGAAATTTCTGCAGTAGGATATTTCTCAACGTTTAGAGGCCTTCTGATGATTTGTCCTCGGACCTGTCTTTCCAAAACAGGTTCACGTGGGGTCTCAAGTAGCCATGAACTATTTCAGTAGAAAACCCTGGCAACTCGAGGCCCCACGGGAACCTGTTCCGGAAAGACAGGTCCGAGAACAAATCATCAGATGGCTACTAAACGTTGAATAACATCCTACTGCAGAAATTTCATGAATTTTGATACCCATATTGCCAGGGTTTTCTACTGAAAATGTTCATGGCCACTCGAAGCTCCACGGGAAACTGTTCCGGAAAGACAGGTCCAAGGACAAATCATCAGATGGCCACTAAACATTGAGAAATATCCTACAGGAGAAATTTCATAAATTTTAATACCCATATTGCCAGGGTTTCCTTCTTAATAGGTTCATGCTTACTCTAGGCCCAGCGGAAACCTGTTACAGAATGGTTGTTCCGGGAACAAGTCGGCATACGGCCCACAATAGAATAGAAATAGTTTCTAGGAATTGTTCCAAAGATTTTGACATCCATTCCAAGAAATTCAATAGATGTTCCGAAATTGTGTCTCCGTTCCGGAACACAGCGCCGGAAACCCGGATTTACAGAAACCAGATGAATTCAAAAAGTCATATCTGATAATATCCTTAAAGCGATTGAATTTTTGAATCTAACGGTACCAAAAGAATTAAAATCTATTAATAATTGCCTGAGTTATAATCATTTGAATTTGATGGGTACCCGGGTACCCTGTCGATCACTTAAGGGGTAAAAAAATCGAAGTCCCCCCCTTCGGCCCCCTTGCTACTATATGAAATGTTTATATGCAAAAAGTTGCCTTCGCAACTTTTATAAAGATGTCACTGAATTTCAGCATCCTGTTCGAAAATAAACTATGAAATTTCGTAATTTAAAACATCAAAAGGTACCCGGGTACCCTGTCGATCACATAAGGATAAATCTTAACCGTAGTTATGAAGAGTTTGCTCTTCAAACCACAATTATAAATAGTCTGCCAAACCATGTACTTTTTAGAGAACTTCAACAACTTTTTGGCCTTGAAATTATCGTCAATCTTGCGACGATTGTTTCATCATCCTTTAAACCACATCTTGGATAGAAAGGTTCGGGTTTGGCTTAATCAGCCGAAGCACTGCATCCCGCTGGGATTTGAAGTTGTCGCTCCGCTTGTTGCCAGATTCTGTATTCCGATCGAGAGTCAACCGATCCCGGAAGCGTTTCAAAACGCTACTTATGATGCGACATAAACGGATTTTCCTCACTTTTGTTCAAAATTTTTCACGCACTTGTTGTCCTTTCGACTACATTTTCAATACAATGCTTTTGTGACAGCAAACCGTACTTCGAAACGTTCACACATACAATGACATTGCGTTAGCGGTATTGGTGACATCTTTATATTGACAAATAAAAAAGATGTGGCTAATAAACCATGGTTAGATTTTGCTGTGCGCATACCTAAGCTCTGTTAGGTTCCAGTGAGCCATTTCAGAATCCCTGATTACTCACGTCCATTTTGATATTTGTATTGCGCATACTCTTCAGAAGGTGTGGGGGGGGTGCCTATATAGAGATGTTAATTTGTGGTTAAATTTTATTGGAAAGTAAAAAAAAGAAAAATTAAAAAAAATTAATTAGGGGGGGGGGATTTTGTGTAATCTTTAAGACATGGCTACCCGAGCAGGAACGAATAACTTGATAACTGGCCTTGGTATTCAAGAGCACAGATTAAGAGGTAAAATACCTGATGATTGTTCCCACAATGTTATGCGAATACCAAATTGAGGTAAGACAATACCAAAATAGTACCTCTCAGGTATTAGGTTGATTGTGCCCGTTGTGTCGTCCTCAAAAGGCACCGGTTCGGTTTTTGGAGGAGAACGTCATACAAGTTTTCGAAGAAGTTTTTTGTGAATCCGTTCATTTGGGTGCTTTCTGCTTCTTAAAGGTTCTGACATTGATACGCTTTTGGAAATTATGCACAATTCTGACGCTAATTTCTTTTTTTTTGGCAATTTCACGAGCACGTTTTATGCGATTTCAAAAGGCGTACCGCTGCGAGCTTATGTTCACTTAGGTCACTTTAGTTCACTTCACGCTTTTTGCCTATTCTCGAAACGACAACTTTTCCGAAAACCATTAGTGCAGAATTAATCTGCGAGTTGATAAGGTCGGTTCAGCTTATCAACTCGCCGATTAATTCTGCACAAATGGTTGTCGTTCGAAATTTCTTACTTTTTTTTTTCGATTTTTCATGTGCGTAGGCCAACAATGTTTTTACACACTGACCGAAGATTCACAATTTTTCGTTAGGTTTTAACCTCAAGCCATTGATAAACAGATGTCCTTTTTTTAAAACAGTCCTTAGTTGATGCGTTTATTAAAAATGCAATTGTTTGTTGGCAGAGCTCCTGCCGATACATTTGTTGACAATGATGATGGATGTGTTCTGTTAATCCATTATATTAATTATGTCAATAACAATGTATTGCATTTATCTAATCACAAGGTACGACGAATCTCAGTTTCCAGTAACAACAGTTCAATAGCTTATACACTGACATCTGTGTTCACGCGAAGTTTTATATTTCTGTACATCGATGCATCTGATTATTTTTTTAAAATTTTCATCTGTGTTTTAAAATTATAATCGAAAGTAAAAAAAAGGTTCAAATTGAAAACTCAAAAAACCGCGTAGAACCAGAATTAAGTGTGATATTCCTAGCTTTTCCAAACTGTCATCACACCCCCAAGCCTAATAACCCATAAAACCAACTCTGTTAGTGTTTGATTGAAAAAAAAAAGTTTGTTCATTCCATATTTTTCTTGTTCTCGTTTCTTCTTTTCCGCTCTCTTTCAAACATGAATTACTGTGGATGTTTACGTCTTCTTACATTTGTGTATTGAACGCCATGTATCGAAATCTACCATGTGTCTGTGAACAAAACATAATAATGGCCACCATAAACAAAAATACTCGAACCTGACTGTGTTATGCTGCCGAAACATTTGTACTCTCGTGTTAACGTTCCTGTTATTGTGTTCTCAATACCTCTGATCGCGCTCGAATACTGTTTTGAATAACTTTTGTATCTTCCTACATACATTTTCCTTCCATTTTTGAACCACTGAACATCCGCTTTCATCATCATCATCATCACCACTGGGAATCCATGCTGGGTTCTGTTATTGCTGTTGTCGTTTTTTTTCTCTCTTTCGTTTCAATTAATCCTGGCGTGTGTGTGATAATGTGACTGCGAATGGATTCCACCCCAACCTGCCCTGGGACGATGACACTTAAAAATGGAATCCCGCCTAATCGATGCTAAAAATCAAAACCATCCGTGGGATGAATTATTGTTGCGTATTTTCCCTGTGGGGGGTTCCTACTGGTTCCCGTGTGTTACACTCGTTATTGGCTGTGGATTAACAATGAAAATAACATCCAATACGACAACTGCCTTATGAAACGGTCACATGGATCATGGTTCACCCGTGCACACTTACTGCTGCCGTTGTCGCACTCATCCCACTAACTTTGACAATTGCACTATTTTTCATTGTCCCTCCTGAATGTGCTTTGGGTGTCGTGTATGTGTGAATGTGTATGTGGGAATGATCACGTGTGCGTGTGAATGGCTTTCGTGGGTGGTCCTCTCGGTGGTGGGCTTTGGGTCGACTGTGAATGGACTTCCGGCTCCCCATGTGGTATATTCTGATAAATTGAAAAATCGCCGCCCGCCTCCCTCAATTTCGATGTCGTCCCACGCTGTTGTGCTTTTGTAATTAATACGGAATCTCTCACGCCCTTGTAAACTCCTGATAACGGGGGATATGAATAAAAATTGATGATAAAAAACTCATCCCCCGCAATGCAACCGAACGAAATAAATTTCGATTGTGCACGGGACTCGCCTCAAACCGCCTCAACCATCATAAATAAATTTATCATTCGAACGCGCTCTTGCGCTATCTTCGCGTCATCCTGACGGTTATCCGGCGATGGTGACTGCTGTTGCTGCTATGCCTTCATGTGAACACACATCCGCTTCCTATAATATCGCATTCCCGCTTACCAATGTTGGTTTTATTGCTGTCATGACGAAAAATTGGCACTGCCGAATGCGTGTTTATTCGCATCTCTACTACCAAATTGCAATAAAAACTTCTTATCGGATGCAAAATGTTCAACTGACGGGTGGCTCTGGCGACAAAAATGTATATAAAAAAAAACGCATCGCGTAATCATCATTTACTATTGACAATTTCTACATTTTCTCCACTCGTGTCTGACGACCTGATTTTTTTCCGACTCAACTGGGCGTGTGGAAATGATGACAACCATGGAATTGTACAACCTGCTGCCGCTTCGAAAAACAAACTTTAATTTTTCCCTCGTACCATTATTCATTTCCCGAATTGCATTCGACCCACTGAACAATGTACTTGTTGTTTTTTTTTTGTTTCCTTCATTCTAATGGTTGATTCGTAAATATAGCATGGGACCCGATCCCTTGTGGTAAGTTCCGATGGGAATGCAATTTATAGCGAAAGTATTCTCCCTTTTTAATTGTCCTATTTTTTTTTATTTCGATTGTTACAAGTGGTTGTTTATTAAAAAGAGTATATTTTTGTTAAGGTGAAAGTTGAAATGGCAGTCATTGTGTTTATTTTTCATTGCAACTTGAAGCGTTTTGCATTTGTTAAGCACTAGGTTTAAAGCGTGTCTGGAAATAAATGTTGTATCATCACACGAACGTTATAGGTTTAACAGAAATCCAAACAAATCTTTTTCTCAATATTTATTTAACTCAAATGTGTTCCTTTACACTTTTGAAATAATAGATTAAAATTTCACCCTCATGCCCAAACTTTCGGACCTTTGACTTGACTGCTGCCATCAATGTTTGGACAAGCTTCTTTCCTCTGGTTTTGTAAGCTTTTGTCCACTTTTGCTTGAAGTTCTGAACCGATTTTGACTGTCCTCCCAACATTATTGCCCAACATTTCTCGATCGGTCGGAGCTCTGGACAGTTTGGAGTATTTATGTCACGAGGTGCCAAAATGACATTATTTTCCTCGTACCACTTCATGATCACTGTTGAGTAGTGGCAAGATGCCAAATTGGGCCAAAACAGGGTGTCTTGACAATGCTGCTTTAGAAGTGGCAATATGAGTTTTTGAAGGCACTCTTTGATGTAGATTTCACTGTTGGTATTCCGGTGGCTTGCCAAACGAGATATTTTTTCTCAAATTTGTCTATCTTCTGTTCTTTAAACAAAGACTCAAGGCTTCCTCTATCCTTCGTAGTGTAGAATCTATTACCAGGGATTTGTGAAAAGTCAGTATTCACGAATGTTTCATCACAGTGCGTATGAGTTGATTAACTATGAATCATATAGATTTCAGGCCCGAATTTTCGCCTTTTCAAGCCCTCTATCATCTCAGCAAAGTTTTTTTTCTGGGCTTTGGATAGCTTCAGTTCACATTTCACGTTAATGTCCTGCACAGTTGACTTCGCAACATCAACTTTTTTGGCAACATCTCTGACGGACAAGTTGAGCTTCCTCTTGTATACTTTCACTACTTGTTTCTCATCTTGTTTGTTGCGTGTTCCCTCTTTTCGACTGCTTGTTTGGCTTCTTCTAAACTGTTTTGGTTTGTAGAAACTTAATGATGACATTTGGCACCGTTTATTGTGTCACCCCGACCAATTCGCGAGGATTTTCCGTGAAAGATTAGGATTTTCTAACCACTTGTCCAAAACAGGATTTCGCAGCTCCTGTTGTAGAGACGCCATTTTCAAAACTTCAATTTAAAAGTAAACAATATGCAAGTCGATGTGAAGGTGAAAGGGTCCACTGACAGCTGAACCATACACTGAAAGAAATTCTTACGTTGACTCAGACCACAGAAGCGACAAAATTAAAAAAAAAAAATTTCTGGATACGCATTACACTGTAAACTGTTTGTTTCGAGTTACTAATAGACTAAGCTTGACGAGATGGAAACATGTCTGTCAATTTGTGAACGTTGATGTATGTGTGAATGTAAGCGACGAAATAAATACGCTCATATTTCTTGGCAACTACAGGGTGCGGCAGAAAATAATGCGAAAATTTGTTCTATTTCTTTCAAATCCCATTTTCAACTAATTCAAGCAATAATATTTATTCAATGTGTCCTCCATTTTTATTAATACCATCCTCGAGCCGACGCCGGAAGCCAGAGCATGCCTTTCGGACGTAGTTCTCCGACATTGACTGCCATGTGCGTGTTATGGTTGACTTCAGGGTTTTCACACTAGGGTGTGATGTTCTGCAGGCTCGTTCTTCGACATATCCAACGGATTAAGATCTGGACTGCTAGGGGGCCACAAATCCTTCGGCCAAAACTTCATGTTATCGTTCAACCATTGTTGGGTTCGATTGGACGTGTGACACGGTGCTCTATCCTGCTGTAGGACAACGTTTTGGTCCTCGGAGAAGTTGGCCTTCACCCAGGGAAGCACTTGGTCCTTTAAAATACCGATATACACTTCGGTATTGATTTTAACTCCAGCATCAATGAAAACAGGCGGCATTTTCAAACCGTTGGACGCCACCAAGCCAAACATCATGACACCAGCCGGATGTTTGGTTTGAAATTTGAATTTCACTTTTTCCGGAACGTTCTCCATTTTCTGCGGTGAATGAACCGGTCCGTGCGGCTGTTCACCACAGCATCGATGCTTAAAAGCTTTTCGTCGGAGAACAGGATTATCATTTTTTCCTTCTTCAACAAGGAAAGCAATCTCTTGGAACGAGTCACTCGTAGTTCCTTGACCCGGTCCGTAATCAATTGGCGTTTCACTCTGGAAGATCCATGCTCTGGAAGATCCATACAGGTCTTCTTTGATGATTCTCCGCATGGATTTCTTTCCATGGAATATTGGCTTTCTTTGCAAGTTTTCTTATGGAACGCACCGGATTGCGAGCAATTTTTGCACGGACCGATTTGATCACGTTCGGCGTACGTGCAAAGCGCGGACGTCCGCTTTCCAGCTTCCGCTGCTTAGGAACATCCTGCAGGGACTTTTTTATGCGGTAAACTATTGCCAAATGGCACCCTACCACCTTGGCAATCTCTTTCGGCTTCTTCTGGGCGAGCAACAAACTGGTGATCACTTCTTTCGCGAACATTTTGACGAATTTGCAATAAAACAAATAGAATGTTTGGATGCCGCACTTGAAAGTAAACTTAAACAAATACACTTTCGACAGAAATTAGTCACTAGGTACACGAATTAACCCAATACTCAAGTTTGAACAATTTCGCATTATTTTCCACCGCAAAATCGAATTTGTCACAAAAAAACATATTATGTCATTCAACACGATTGCTACATCTTATCATAATCTGGGGATTTCTGACTACAACGATCCTCATTTTGCGATATCTGGAAAGCTGATCATACCGCCCATGGCAACAATTGGCACATTAGATCATGTTCCAGGTGCTCGCGGGAAAGTCGCCAATTTAGGACGACTGCGCCCCGCACAGAAAAAAATAATGAATTTTAACGGGCACGTAAAATTTCGCTTCGTTTAGGAGGCGTATACAACGAAATTCTTTGCAATCTTTCATGTACCATGCAAAAAAGTTGCTATCTTTCATACAACAGGCTAGATTCATGCGTTATCTGGCTTAAATTTTACATGATTGTTAAGCCATTGATTTTTTTCATGAAATTGTGATAGCAAGCACCACAGTGCACAGTGGGCAAAAACGGACCCAAATTTCCATTAGTTTAGACGGCGGAGTCCTAAATAAAAGCTTATCTAATGGTAGGGGGGATTATAATGCGGAGAATCAAATGGTGTTGGTCTCATGTAGGGTTGACGATAAGAAGTGTCTTATTTTGCCCGTTTCTCCCCTCATTTTAGAAGCAAACTAAAATGATTACCCAAAAATTTAACTAGGTGCTACTATATTGAACCCAAGTGCACTGTAGAGTTGTTAAAAAAGCTGGGGAATTAAATGGAACAAGTTTTACTTTGATCGAATGCCAGCAAATGGTTTATTTCACCCGATTTTCCCTAATACATAAATAAACTCCTATACCATGTGGCTTTAAGATTATCCTCATTTTTTTCCATAAGATAAGCTATTGTTTACGACCTTATCCTGCGCCATCTTGCCGAGATCGGCAAGATTAATCTGAGGCGAAAAAGGTCTGGTCTGGTCTTCATACGGAAAGGAAGTAAAATAGTAGATCCCGACTGTGTTGATAAGTGCAATATGTAGACCACCACGGCCAACCTCCACTCCCGCATCCTTTTTACGGTTTTCATATAGGGCAAATGCTGTTTGACCATCTGGCCGATCCAGACCAGGTTCCACTTCAGTACTTGATTCACTTTCCAGTCACGCAAAACCATCGGACGGCAGGAACCCGGTTCGCGCTCAATGCTCTCACCTTTCTCCAGGAACGCCAGGATCTTGTATGAGGCCGCTACGCTAGCCGACGTCGGTGGTGTAGTGGTAAGCGTGACTGCTACTTTTGGCACCCCAGTTGGTCTGGGTTCAATCCCAGTCGACGTCGGTGGTTTTTCTGAGGCGAAAAAATCTGGTCACGTCTTCCTTCGGCAGGAAAGTAAAGCCGTTGGTCCCGGCTCATATTCATAAGTTGATAGGTACGGTCCATGTGGTGGAGTCGTCTTCCTGGCGACGGTGTTTGTCACCATGTGAGGAAATAGGCCGACGGAAAAAATAAATAAAAAAAGGCCGCTACGCTGTATGCAGCTAACACAAAGTACGATACGATGACGAAAGTGAAGCTGGTTACGAAAGTGGAGCTGGTGGTGATTACAAACCATCCAACGAAGATGCTTCACTGCATTTGCCATGGCTGCCGTAAACGAACTGATTGAGCAAAAAAATTATCGGTATTTCGTTTTATCAAAGAACATTTATATCTAAAACCAATCTGCTGGGTACATTTTGAAGTAGAATATCCGAGGAATTCATGCAAAAAAAAATATCTTTTTGTGTGTGGCAGTGTTACCAAACATGATATTATTAAAATTAGAAAATGGTTTTTTTTTTTTGAATAAATACAATATGATTTTGGAATATCCAATGTCATCATAATTTCTACCGATTTAACTGCATGATATCATATTATCTTCAAATACTATGTCTCAATACAAGCGTGTTATGGAAGCATATATTCTTTTAATAAACAACTTTATTTCTTCTAGTAAATACCAGCTCCAGAATTCCCGAAATTCCAGTTAATGCCAGTACGGATTCCTTCTATGCGTTTCTTGTGCTATTTTGTTTGTAGGAGTGAGCAAATCTTAGCAAAATACGCTAGATGTCATTTTTTACATATGTTACTTCCGACGCTTTGACTATTTTGTCTTACTTTGTCTGAGTCAAACAGTCTGACGAACACATTTATGATCGTATTATTCTTTTTTGACTATTATTTTTGAATGAAAATTAGAATATTTGGCAACACTGCCGCCAGAAAAGTATTTTTTCTTGAACAATGTCCTTCTTTAAGCATCCCACAGATTGTTTAAGACATAATAGTAAATATTCGCAAAAAATAAGGTTCATTGACAAATACCAAGCATTTACAGCCTGCCATGTGCTGCAGCTCCATAGTGAACACCCGAGCAGGAGACAACAACATATGCATACCTAATTTTGTTCTTGACAACTGGCCTTGGTATTAAGGAGCTCAGATAAAGAGGTAAAATACCTAAACAAAATACCTAAGAATTTTAAGCAAAATATCGAGACTTCCCGAGCAGAAGCGAATAACTTGATAACTGGCCTTGGTATTTATGAGCTCAGATTAAGAGGTAAAATACCTGAGGATAACACCATCAAATTGTTCCCACAATGTCATGCAAATACCGAATTGAGGTAAGACAACACCAAAATAATACCTCTAAGGTGACCAGATACTTACCCAGGTATCCGGAATATCAAGTTTAGTTATTCTAGAGACATTTTTCTTGCAATTCTTAGGTATTTTGCTTAGGTATTTTACCTCTTAATCTGAGCTCTTTAATACCAAGGCCAGTTATCAAGATCAAAATTAGGTATTCATATGCTTTTGTGTTCTGCTCGGGTGGAAATACATGAGAAGTACTATTTTGGTATTGCCATACCTCAATTTGGTATTCGCATTACATTGTGAGAACAATTTTATGGTATTACTCTCAGGTCAGGCTCCTAAATACCAAGGCCAGTTATCAAGTTATTAGGTCCTGCTCGGGTAAGAATAACCTGAGGTTTTATGCGTTTTAGATGTCACGACCGCATTGGATATGTTTAGTTTTGTAAATAAAAGAAAAGCATGTTTGGCAACAAAGCCACCAAAAATAGATTTTCTTGGATTCTTTGAGTGATTACCTCCACAAACCACCCAGCAGTTTGTTATTAAACAAAATAGCTCGGAAGATAGGAAAAAAAATAATGATGTTTGAAAATAAAACAAAAATAAAGGAGATCTCTTTGAAAAATTCAAAATTTTGCATGATTGGTACCACTGGGAAAAAAATAATAGTATTCTTCTTGAACTCCTTGAACAATTTTCCTCAAAAAGCTACGTTTTTAGGCAATAAAGATTGTACTCGAATAAAATGCAACATCGTCTTTTGTGTATAACTTTTTACTACATGGGTAGAAATTGGTGAAATTTTTGGTTGAGTGTAATGTTAACATGTGCAAAATCCTAACAATCTGTCAAGTGGTTATCGATATGGCCTCCAAGCAAGCAGTGCTTGTACAAAAAAATGGCCAAATGACCCAGCGGCGAGTTGACAGCGGAAGAAGACCGAAGATGACCAACCCGGGAACGCAAGGAAGGCGAGGGATTACTTCAAGCGCAATTCGAACCATTCGATTTGGGACGTGGCCAAGTGGTCAATTCTTCCGTCTGGTTCGCCCAGCAGACAATGAAGCGGGCTTGACTTCAAATAAAGGAGGGCGCCTAACCGAACAGATAAACGGTAAAAGGTGGCCAAATCCCACGTCAGGGAGCTATACCGCAAGTGGTTGGTGCAGTAAAAATGCATCGTAATGGATGACGAGACGTACACTAAAGTGTACACCTAGCAGATCCCCGGCCTGGAGTATTTCGTCGGCAAGTCCCACCTGAATGTTCCGGCGAATCTCCGGAAGATGAAGGTCGACAAATTTGCCAAGAAGTACTTGGTGAGGCAGGCTATCTGTGGATGCGGCAAATTCAGCAAGCCGTACATAAACCGAAACCGGTGATGGAGTGGTACGAAGCCAACGATGTTGTTTTTGTGCTGAGGGAGGCAAAACTTCTCCCAACAGAAAATTGCTGCGCGATTATAAAGGGCAAGTTCCCGATAATAAGGAAGGTACTCAAAAACGACAAGGATTTGAAAAATACTGGATGAAAGTGTGTAAGAAATATGGCGCAAGTGTTGCAAAGGATTGGATAAGTAGCGTTAAGTCCAAGGTGCGGTAGTATAGCCTAGGAGATGAGGTTAAATGAACCAACTTTGCAAAAAACATAGTTTATATGTGTTTACTTATTCCCTGAGAGTTTCAGAAATATCCGACTTGTTGCATTTTTTCCAGGAAAATCTTTAGTTTGGTAGATATCGTCTAAAGAAAATATTGATTCCTATTAAATAACTTATAGATAAGGACTTTCTTTGCACCAAGGAAGTCCATTATAATCTGATTTCTTGTTTTGTATTTTTGGGATGCTTTGCTTCCGAAATGTTCGGAAACACGAATCGCTGGACGAATCTTTAATCGTGTTTATCTTGAAAACATGTCTTTCAAACTGGTGATTGCTGCATCTCGGATTCTACGCGACCGATTTGGATTAATTATTTTTTTCTGCATATAAAAATGAAGTATCTATATTGTTACGCCAAATCAATCGGTTGGAATTCGAGATCCAACGACCGCCATGTTTTCGAGATAATTTATGTGATTGCTTCACTGCATTCCCCATGGCTGCCGTAAACGGACTGATAGAGCTGTCAATTTTTTTTTGAATATAGCCTACTTATATTTATTGACAATTAACCGCTGAACCCACCACCAGGTAGCAGTATAATCGCATGAAAAATCGGTGAACTTCGTCCAGATTAAAATTGTCGAACACATTTTTTTTTATTTCAAACTAAAGTAATATTTCGGAAAACGCCAAATTCTTCTCTTCTGCTATAGATCGCCCTTACTCGTAATATGTTATTCGACGCACTCTGACTTACCCAGTATCCAACAAAATGGAAAAAGCCCGAAGGAATGCTTACTCAATAGAGCAGAGAAAACGGAAAAACGGAAACTTAGTGTAATGTGAGCTTTATTATCGCGTGGTTTCAACTAAAAATACCAAACTTCAAACTTTGACCGCACTATATTTTGCATTCATTCGTATTGGAGCTCTCGTGTCAGTGTATGTGTGGGTGTACGGGTTAAATCATGGCCATGAAAACTGAACGACGTACCTGCGCAGGTTTTTATTCCACGGTGATTCACTGATGATGGCTGCCGGTGGATGAGTCTCGATGAGATGGCGACGAGCTGACGATGGCGGCGGAACTAACGACGCCGCTGGGCTGCAAATCAGCGATGGGCGATGACCCTCTGCGCAGTATGGCCGACACTAAAGTTGCGGAGGGAGTGGCGGCTGGACGAATGACTTCCGGTTTCGGTTTCATCGAGTGCGTCCGGAATTGACCGTCTCCTTCAATACAGGAGCCCGCTTTCCCAGGCGACTCGGCTTCGCGGACCTTTCCGCTATGGCCGGGCGGGGTTAAGATCTTCACTCCTCCGTTTGACTACCTCGAAAGGCGGGCCTTTGCTGGGCGAACGAGTTGATGTTGTCCGTCTCACGGAAAAAACACCGTCGAGATTCCCAATTAAGCGATGATGATTACCGAACAGTAACGTAGTTCCAGCCCGTACAAAAAAAGCGACAAGCGCAAAACTACAAATTCAAATTTTTAACACGAACGCGACTAGTTTGGAATTATGTCCGCTCTAAGTAAAACTGCTACGCAAAAATGAATCGAGAAACTTGAATTTACAGCGTACGAATTAACACGCGCACTTTTGTTCGCCAGCCAATTCGTTAGCAAAAATCCTTACATTACTGCATTTTAAAAATTGCATAGTTAACTATTGAAGTGACATGAGTTGATTAAAATGTTCAAATATTGGTACCGTTCGGACTTTGATTCATCACGGTAATTCTTTTCCGATAACTAGATAAGAATAAAATTCCTTCAAATTGGGTGGCTATCAAGAATCTCAACAGAGTGCAAAAAATAAATAAACTAGATGTATCGCTACAACCAATTTCAAGATTCTCAAAAGGTTATTTTAATGTTACTGATTAGTTGTTGAGAGATTATTCAACGACATTTTTTTGCTCAGTAAACTAACTTGTTAATCATTACTAACTTTGCTGGGCATGTCGATCTTTGCCGCAAAACTAAATTTGGCCAAACTCGGAATGAATTTTTTCTTATGCTTGAGCTTCAATCAGGAAACGTACCTAAATTTATTCACGTTTATTCATGTCATCATAAACATTCACACATGAAAACATTGATGTATCTGCTAGAAGAACACATCTCATCAAAGGAAAGGAAAAGTTAGTCCTAACATTTTGCCTGTTTACCCGTCGAGATTACCATGAAGCTCAACCTAGCGCACTTTGAGATATGATCCTTCCTCTTACAGTATCCCTCGACAGCGAACAGGAAACGGGAAATTGTGGAGAGTGGGACGTTGTTTCAAACTCGGGCTACCTTTGTGCAATTTCAATCACAATTTACTGTTTCACGACTGCTATCCGCTTAGCAAACTGAGGCAACGTTTATGAGCACTTCCACCTCCTCACCGCACAAATTTCAACAACTTCAATTAAAACGCTGACGCTGCACTATGGTACGAATGGACAAATTCCGCTACAAAAATCGATAACTCCGGAAGATTTAATTTAAAAAATAAGATCTATCTTTTGGTTTGGAGTGGTGACATGGGGGTCCTTTTATGTTCATAATAAAAATTTCAACTTTTTGTTCTTATGATTGAGAGGATTAAAGTAGCACGCGTACTCGATTTTCTGACGTTTAACATTAACACACTACCGCCATCTGTTCAGCTTTATCATCCATCACAGTGTGCTCAACAGATGGCGCAGGTGTGTTAGTGACGATGATTTGTAGTGCAAAATGTTCAATGTGTTATGTCTGTTTGTCTGTGATTTAAATGTTAATAAATAAACGAAGATGGATTAATATAGAAATATAAACAATTTCATAAAAAAGACTTGCGTTGTTACGCTCTTTGATGAAAATTGTTGATGCTGCTGATCGAAAATTATGCCCCAAAAATGCAAAACAACCAATTTTAAAACGAGTTTTTCTCGTAAAGGAGACAAAAGAGGCAAACGATTTTGCAAAGATCTTGTAGATGAAAGTTTGTGCTTTTAGTTCACGTACTCTGTGTTTGCAAATGTTTGCAAATAAGGGAGTTAGATATCTTGCAAAAACGTATTTTTTATATACTTCAACCCCTACCACTTTTGTTTATACAATAATTAACAACTATCTTGTATCTTCAGAATGTGCGTCCTTTGATACCCTAAAAGTCATCTTTGCAAAATTTTCAAATTCAAATTGACATAAAAAGTTACAGCAAAAATAACTGTTTTTTTAAAGTCCCACCCTAAGGAAACTCAAAAAAACTGTTATAAAACGATACGTAGATGAGATAGAAGTTAAATTTATTCACCAAAGTTTCATTAAATTGAAATATCTACAATTATGTAGAATTAAAAAAATCCTCTAAATCATAAAAATAAAAAGCTGAAATTTTTATTACGAACATAAGAGAACCATCCTAGTCACCACCCAGACCAAATGATAGATCTTATTTTCTAAATTAAATCTTCCGAAAACATCATGTGTCTAAAGTTAATGGTTTTCAAGTTATCGATTTTTGTCGCGAAATCTGTCCATTCGTACCATAGTGCGCTGGCTGGAGAGCAACTTTCTACGCGGAAAGATGTTAATGTGAACTAGTGGGAATTCAATTGCCGCCAGAAACTGAGCCTGTACTTTGTGCAGTAAAATTGAAGATGAATAATTAAAGCGGTATGTTTGCCGTGTTTGCCACAACAGCCGGAGCGTTTACCCCATATGTCAAGCTATTTTGGGGTCGACGTAAACTGCAATCTGGTTGTTCTGAAGTTTTAACATGTTGGTATGTGTGTACGTATGCCATGATTTTTATAGTCAATTATGTTTAGGGCTGTAATCAGAAGTTCTTCAGTACCCTTTTCATCATATTGATGCTTTTTAAAACAACCATCCACATATATGGCTTGATTGTGACATTTTGATTAACCGTAAATCATCCAAGTGCTTATTGAAAAACCATTCTTTCTTCTTCAAGAGTAATTTATTTTGTTTGTCTGTCACATGTAGACTTTAGGAAGTCTAAATAGACATTTTCACATCGCTAGAACTGTTCCGTGCCATTGGTAGTATATGAGCACGATCAGGCGCGCACTCTTTTGCCAGTCAATGGGTTGGCCAGTTAATTACTATCTATGGTTGACACTCACTCTCCAACTCCCCAAACCGCATACCATCGTAACTTACTTACTTATGCTGGTTCAAATTTCGCGAAAAAAATCGAAAACTCGAAAACCATTAACTTTAGACACATGATGTCTTTGGAAGATTTTGTCTTAAAAATAAGATCTATCTTTTGGTTTGGGTGGGGACTAGGGTGGTCCTTTTATGTTCATAATAAAAATTCCAACTTTTTATTTTTGTGATTTAGAGGAATTTTCGCTCCTACAAAATTGTAGATAATTTAATTTAATGAAACTTTGCTGATAAAACTTAACTTTAATCTCATCTATGTATCGTTTTATAACAGTTTTTCTAACTTTCCTTAGGGTGGAACTTAACAAACAGTTTTTTTATACCAATCATTATATCATTATTATCATTATATCAATTTGAATTTGAAAAACTTAGGGCACACAAGGATGCACATTTTTAAGGTAAAAAATGTTGTAGAAGTTGAAGTGAAAAAAAATCGTTTTTTCAAGATATCTTACTCACTTATTTGCAAATATTTGCAAACACAATATACGTTAACTGAAAGTTAAAACTTCTATCTACAAGACCTACAAGACCTGTGGAGTAGTTGATCTTACCGATGAATCGATATATTCAAATGGTTTGTGATAGAACAAGCGCATCAACGCCTGAAATTTGTGTGTAATCATGTTAACTTTCGGAATGGGTATAATTAATGTGTGATTGTGTTCTTGTGGATGAATGGGATGTCACCCTTTTAAACTTTTATGTTCCATGACATTTTTCCTCGCCTACTACACTCCTTCAATCAAAATGATGATGAAGAGGTTCGGTTCCGGTTCACTTATCGGTTCTTAGTATTCTTCTGCGATGGATTGATTCAATCTCATTCTTTTATTTTCCGTCTATCATTTCGGATCTCATTCCGAATGAATCAAACCACACGCTATCGACTTTGCTAAATGCGTAATGCGATAATTAAAAAAATGACTAAAACGCTCACATCAGGAGTAGCACTTCAACGGCAGCAGCGGCTTTCGCAATCGCTACCTCAGCTTCCAGCAATCCCAGGGACGAGCCCCCCGAAGTGGAAGCTAGGAACCGAAAAGAATCTGTTGTCAGTTCACCGGCTACGATGCGCGTGCTCAACGTCCTGCGGCACTGGGTGTCGAAGCACTTTCAGGACTTTGAACAGGATGCAGCTTTGCGCTCACAGACGATAGCCTTCCTGGACGACATTACGTGCAGTCCAAACTTATTGCCTACCGAGCATAGAGCTGCATCCCAACTGTTACGGTTGCTGTGTCGTGATGACATCGATAGTGGGAAACACCATCTAGATCAGCTTTTGATGCCACCACAGGTAACATGTAATAACGTTCAAATTGTACGACAAATTCCAATGTCCTCAACCATTCTTCAGACACCAAGCAAGGAAAGTATAGAGACTCTTTCAGCGCTGGAAATCGCGGAACAGATGACGTACCTGGATCATCAGATATTTCTGGCAATACGAAGCGAGTATGTCACACAATCGTCATTTGCCGACAGTAAATTTAATGAAACTCTCCTTCCTTCATTAGGGAATTTCTCGGTCAGGCGTGGATGAAATCTGACAAAAAGTCTCGTGCAGAACATATCATTCTTATGACAAAACGATTCAACGATGGCTCTCGGCTAGTGTGTTCGGAGATCGTATCGAGGTAAGTATGGAGGGAGATTGGTAATTACTTTCACCCCAACGGTTTTCCGGCTTTGATTTGATTTTGATTCATTGTTGTTGTCGTCCGTCCACCTAGGAGCAACATGGCGGCGCGGGTAGCTGCCATCGAGAAATGGACGGCCGTTGCCGACATCTGTCGTTGTTTGCATAACTTTAACGGAGTGCTGCAAATCTGTGCTGCCTTCACCAATGCGGCTGTGTATCGACTGAAGAAAACCTGGGACAAAGTACCGAGAACAGTAAGTAAACACAATGATGCCGTTCTCTGGAAAGGCAACTTTTCACTCTTGCTGCAACCACAATATCACACAAAAGCCATCTCTCTGTTGTTAATTCAAGCAGTTTACATCTCCGAACTGCGATTAAAGTTTTCCCATTTTATGAATTGCTGCAATTTATATTTTATTGCTTCGTAACTGACTAAAGCAACGTGAAATTTGAAAACGAAATTCAACAAGTCGGAAAACATAAGTTTTGTAGGTTTCACAAGGCTGTTCTACTTTGCTCAAAATGAAGTCATTTTCATAAAATGTAATTAAAAAATGAAGTCACTCGAATTTGAGTAAATATGGCTGGAATAGACAAGTCGACAAATGAGCAATATCTATTCCAATAAGACTCACTCAAATTTGAATGACTCCACTTTTTTACAAAATTGATCAATTTTGAGTAAAGTGGAGCTAAACCACGTCAATATTCCAGAGTATTTATCTTCCAGAGAGGATTCAGCATTTGGTGATAACAGTGACTAAAATGTCTTTTATTCGTTAGTTCTAGATAAACAATGCAGAAGATTCTTTTTTTTTCTTCTTACCGTTCCAAGCTTATTGCCTACAACAATTAGGTGATTGGCTACTCTCAACTAAATGAACGCCCACGCCACCAAAAGCACAGTTTTATAATTCATCTCTCACTTTAGTACATTAAAATGCTGAGGTAAAATTGAACGAAAAAGAATAATGGAGACGAATGGTGGCTTAGAAGTGAAAATATTTAACGTTATTAGATATCAAAAAGATGTTGTTAAAAAAAATATTTTCCTTTAATATGCCTATAGCGACTCGATCAGATGAATTGTGACAACCAGTGTGCAGTTCTGTGTGAGGTTATCGGGTGTGTTATCGGACCTGTTTGAAGTATGCAAGGCACACTGGTAAGGCACTTCGACGAGGCGATTGTCTATGCTGCCCCCTGCTCAATATTGCACTAGAAGGTGTTATGAAACGTGCGGACTTTAATATGCGGTTTTGTGGATGGCTATCTGCAGTTTCGCGCAGTTCATTCAGTTAACAATCCAGCTTATGTCTTTGTCACCAATACTATAGAGTCTCGCTTGTCACATTCGCGTCATACATATATAACACATCGGTCAATAAGTCCTTTTTTAGCCAAAATTCATTTTTATTCATCAATTTAATCTCCTTTTAGAGTTATACAATCATTCCAACGTTTCTCTAGCTTTTCGATACCACCGGTGTATAACGATTTATCGAGACCTTCAAAATATGCTTAAGTTTCAGCAATCACATCCTCATCCGAGCCAAATCTCTTTCCACGGAGCATCTTTTTGAGTTCTGCGAAGAGCCAGTAGTCGCTGGGGGGCAGATCTGGAGCATACGGTGGGGGCGGTAGCAGTTAGAAACCCAATTAGACCATTTTTGGGGCTGTTATTGACTTGTGACACGGTGCCTTGTCTTGGTGAAAGAGCATCTATTTTTTCTTCAAAGGAGGCTTTTTCTGGGTGATTTCGGCCTTCAAACGATCCAACAAACCGATATAATAGTCGCTGTTGATTGTTTTTCCATGTTCTAAGTAGTCAATGAATCAAATTCCATGCGCATACCAAAATTCAGAGGCCATTACCTTCTCAGCCGATGTTTGAGTCTTTGGACGCTTTGGACGGCTTTCTCCGTCTGCACGCCACTCAGTAGACTGCCGATTTGATTCCTGAGTGAAGTAGTCAATCCATGTTTCATCCATTGTGATGTATCGACGCAAAAACTCCTTATTTCGTGTGAACATCTCCAAACAGCTCTTTGAATAATCGACTCGTTGTTGTGTTTGCTCTGGTGTGAGCAAACGCGGCACCCATTTGGAAAACAGCTTTTTCATACCCGAATGTTCGTATATGATGGTGTACACTACCTTTTGATACCTTTAAAGTTTCAGCTATCTCTAGCAACTTCACTTTGCGATTGCCCTTGACGGCTTTCAGGGTTTTTTTTCTTCAATATTTTCCGGAATAACTGCCTCATTTGGCCGACCATACGTCCACGTTTGAAATTGGCAAACCATCGTTTGATGGTCGTCCGGATAACATTTTCCAAGCCAAGCTTGGGCTTGAACGGTGTTTTTTTTTCCATCAAAAAGCAATGATGTATCAACACACGAAATTGCTTTGAATCCATCGTTTTTAAGAATCACAAAAGTAGCGTCACTTAAACCACTGTAACTCGATAAATAATAAATCAAACGTCATGAAATTTTGACAGTAATCTTTTGAAGGTTGTTACTTTTGAAAAAATCATATGGATATTTTATTAGTGGTGCCATCTGGTAGTTAGGCCTGGGGCTTATTGACCGATGTGTTATGTAGAAAAATGTAGAAAATAACTTTTCTACTGTTTATATATACTATTTTCGGGTGTATTTTTGTATTTTTTTCAAACCCGAATTTTGGTTACTATATGATATATTTGACAGATATAAATGAAAGATGAACCGAACAGTACGGTAAAGCAGGGATATTCAAGAGTTCGGTACACGAAAACCGAGATAACTCGGTAAACTGAACCGAGCATTCGCTGAATATTCTTAAACGTCAAAAACTTCTCTTCGAGCCAATTCCGCGACGACTACCCTGATAAAAAACCACCTTAAACGAACGATATCAGAAATCCTCCAACCATTTCTTTAATGGTTTGGATGATACCCCAAATAGGTCGTTAAGAAAAATAACCATATGAAATTTATTCGCGTGAGCGCGCCTTATGTCTTTTTGCAAAAATTGTACTGTGTTTTTTAGTCAGGTGAAAATGGAAAAAAAATACAGTGGAAATTCAACAGCAAGATGATCGTTTATTTGTAATCTTCTGTAAGTATTTGATACTAATTTTGTAATTACATTTGCAGACATCCTGTGCTATAGTCTTCTATCACTTTCACTTTACATCACCTGCCTTTTTTTGTGCTATTACTGGTATCAAAAGTGAACACCGTGAGGTGGAAGTGATAGTGAAACGAACATCGTAGTAAAAAACTAGAAGGGACAGCCCAATGGGGTTGTACGCAAAGTTGACGTAGGACTACGTAGTAACATTGCAATGTAAGTGCTGTTTTAATGGGAGGTTAGATCGGCATAGATAAGTAAGTTTGTTAGAAAATTCTACAATTTGCTCTTTAGAAATCATTTGGCAGGGTTCAAATGTTGGTGTGATGAAAGGGCAACGGCTGTGCTGGCAGTGGTGATTATGTTGATATGTTTGACCAGCTGGAGACCATTATCCTTATTGCGTTATAGATTGTTGAAAGTCTGTATGGGAATTCAAAGTCAATTATTAATGATATTTGTTTTTTGACCGTGGCAAAAATCTCCAGCTGATTGAAGCTGTGTTTCAATTATTCGCTATTTTTCAAATTTTCATTTGACTGCTACCCTAGCCAAAATAGCGTGGATGCTGTCTGGAACGTTAGATCATCATTAGAAAGTATGTTAGAAAATTCTATTGTTCACTCTTTAGAAAGCATTTGGTGGCCCTGAAAAGGGCCGTTTGGTTTAAATGATGATACGGCCACGGTTGTATTTGCTATGCTGGTTGAGAGGGCCACTATCCTTTTGGCGTAAAAGATGATTGAAGATCTGTTAGGGAAAATAACTTCAATAATTAATGATAGTTTTGCTCACTGCTATAACGATAATGGTTGTCATTACTAGATGTTTAATAGTTGAATATCAAGGTCATTGGACGATTATTCAAGAAATATGCAATATATCTCTTGCATTGCAAACTGACAGTGCTTATTGATGTGTTCTGTAACAAAATGGAATAAAATGAAATTATTGAGTATTATGCAACCTTTTGCTATTAGTTATATTCACCTAGTTAGCAAGTTAGAAGCTTCGGTCGTTAATGCCAGAACAAGACAGAGCTTCACCGGAGGAAGGTCGGAACCCTCAACCGGCAAAGATGTCCCGACTGCAGAAAATAGTGTTTGCGCCAGTTTGCTGAGTTACGAAGGAAGGCCGGAAATCTAAACTGACAAGAAGGCAAGCATCGACAGTGCTTATTGATGTGTTCTGCAACAAAATGGAATAAAATGAAATTATTGAGTATTTTGCAACCTTTTTCTATTAGTTATATTCACCTAGTTAGCAAGTTAGGGAAGGTCCATTAATTATGTCACGCAGTAGGGGGGAGGGGGGTTTCGAGAAAACGTGACGATCCATACAAAAAAATTTGATGGTCCATACAAAAAACGTGACAAGGGGGGGGGGGGGGGTTACAAAAGGTCAATTTTTGCGTGACGTAATTAATGGACGTTCCCTTTCGGTCGTTAATGCCAGAACAAGACAGAGCTTCACCGGAGGAAGGTCGGAACCCTCAACCGGCAAAGATGTCCCGACTGTAGAAAATAGTGTTTGCGCCAGTTTGCGCCAGTTTGCTGAGTTACGAAGGAAGGCCGGAAATCTGAACTGACAAGAAGGCAAGCATCGACAGTGCTTATTGATGTGTTCTGCAACAAAATGGAATAAAATGAAATTATTGAGTATTTTGCAACCTTTTGCTATTAGTTATATTCACCTAGTTAGCAAGTTAGCAGCTTCGGTCGTTAATGCCAGAACAAGACAGAGCTTCACCGGAGGAAGGTCGGAACCCTCAACCGGCAAAGATGTCCCGACTGTAGAAAATAGTGTTTGCGCCAGTTTGCGCCAGTTTGCTGAGTTACGAAGGAAGGCCGGAAATCTGAACTGACAAGAAGGCAAGCATCGACAGTGCTTATTGATGTGTTCTGCAACAAAATGGAATAAAATGAAATTATTGAGTATTTTGCAACCTTTTGCTATTAGTTATATTCACCTAGTTAGCAAGTTAGCAGCTTCGGTCGTTAATGCCAGAACAAGACAGAGCTTCACCGGAGGAAGGTCGGAACCCTCAACCGGCAAAGATGTCCCGACTGCAGAAAATAGAGTTGTGCGATGGTACGTTGCTTTTCAGTGCTTTTACGCAGACAGCAACGTGAACAACGGGCGATGGTACGAAAAGTACGTGATGAAGCGTTTCGTCGGCATCTCTGGGGTTTTCCTCGTAAACACCATATCGATGCATGATCCACCCAACGTGGTAGGTTGGTTGGAAACCGAAATAAGGTCCAACTCCAATGCATCTTTCATGAAATGAACAAATCCAATGTTCTCTTTCTTCGATATGTCGATGTTGAAATCACCCGTTACGATGACAGGACTATCCTTGTATTTGTAGTAGAACAGGTTCCTGATCATGAAAGCTTTGCTAAGCTTCATCGTGGTGTTTGGCGAAAGGTATACACAAACCAGAGTCATCATGCACCCATCGACTATGATATCTGCAGCGCAAATATCGCCATAGCTGTCAGCTTCCAAGAGAATGGGATCGTGAGACATTGATGCCGGTGCAATTGTAACCTTCTCGTAAATTGCTACGCCTCCAGCTCTCAAATTGTCCCTCTTGTATTTTGCTATGCATCTGTAACCTATTCAAAGAAATTAAACAAATTAGATCAGGAGAATTAGGTTATTTTTGCAAATTTAATATACCTTCAACTTCCAACGAAAGATTGCTGTCCATCCACGTCTCACTGAGAGCCAAGAAATCAGCTCGAGTCATTACGCGATCGGTTGAGATGTCTTTAGAATGTGCGTTTAGGCTCTGCACATTTAAGCTCATCAGAACAGCTGAGTGATTGGCACTTCCAAGAAACGAGATCAGTTCATCACTGAGCGTCACAAGCTTGTGATTTTCCAGTCGTCGCATTTCGTCGCGCAGTTCCTTCATTTTTGGAGTATTGCTGCCTTTGCCATGATGAAACACGAAGGAATTGGTGGAGCTTGTCAGGTAAAGTCCTTGTAACGAGCTCACACGTGACATTGCGACGTACACCAGCTGCTGCTCTTGGCCTTTGTCGTAGTCGATAACAATTTCAGCAAAAGTGCCTCCTTGCGACTTGTGGATTGTCAACGCACAAGCACTGACGACAGGAAACTGTATCCGCTTGCACTTGATTGCGCTGCTCAGTTTGATGTTGGTAGATCGCTTGCAGATCGGTGTCCAATCTTGCTGAAGTACTCCAGGTTTCGAAAACACGACAGGCCTGGATTTCACACGAAGTTTACCACCAACAGCACTGTTTTCAAACTTGAACCACAAACGAAATGGTGACTGCTGCGGGTCGTCATCAGTATGCTCGATGTACTTGAGCTCGCCAATTGCACCGTTCACGATGCCGTCTTCTACATCCACGTTGGTCGTAATCATATACGACATCCCAATGACCAATCGCAAAAGATAGGATAGACAACCTGTTTCCGCGATACTCATTTTGTGCAACTTGGGCGAGCACTTGCCAACTGAGCAGCATTTGGATCCGGTGATTACATCCCGGCAGTACAATCCCATTCATCTTTGTGCGTAAGGCATGTGGTGACGCATCGACAGCAGAGGCGGGGATAAGCGGGGCGGGGACACTCTCACCCCGCTGTCTCTGCCCCCCCCCGCTGTGTGTGGGGCGGGGAGAGCCAATATCAGGTGGCGCGTCACGCACGGGGGAGGAAGCGGGTGGCGGCCCCCCCAGGGGGGGGGGTGGGGGGTCGGAGGGAGGGGGGACACACCACAAAAAAAAATTCCCCGCGGGGGCGGGTACAGAGCAACGCGGAAACCGAGAACAGCAAACAGCGGAAAAACCGAGAGAAAATAGAAACCGTGAATTAATAGTCGAAATAAAAACACGTCTTTTTACTGGAAGCACGTTACAAAGAATGACAAGTTTATTCATGTTCATATTCGTTTACATTCGTTTTGTTCTTGACAGAAAATATCGTTTAACGTTTACGTCATGGTTCATCTAAAGAGATAGGTAGGCCCGACCGAGGGGTGACGGTTGGGTACAGTAAATACTCAATACGCCCCGTCAAGCCGACAACCCGAGCATATTCCGAAGCCTTACGAACTGAGGTCCTGGTAGGGCCTTGGTCATGATATCGGCAACTTGTAGATGGGTTGGCACGTAGGACAACTTAATAACTTCTCGCTGAATCTCGTTCCTGACGAAATGCCAACGGACATCCACATGCTTCAATCGTTTTGTCGGTTTCTCGTCCTCCGCTGCTCGAATACAAGCCTGATTATCCTCCTGAATGATTGTTGGTTCATTGAGACTTCTATGGAGATCCTTCAACACCTTCCTCAGCCAAATCACTTCAGTTGCTCCTACACTTAGCGCCACATATTCGTCTTCTGCCGAAGAGAGCGCTACTGACGTCTGCTTGCGTGTCGCCCACGATACCAAACATCCAGAAACGTAAAACACGAAACCTGATGAAGATCTCCGATCGCATACATCACCTGCCCAGTCCGCGTCGACATATCCTTGGAGCAGGCTGCATTCACCATCGCGTCAAAAAAACAACTTCAATTCCAGTGTTCCACGAATGTAGCGCAAAATGCGCTTGAGGTGACTCCAATGTTCCTTCAAAGCACAACTTTGGAAGCCACTGAAATAGTTAACGGCTGCACACAAATCTGGACGTGATGTTGTAGTAGCGTACATCAAACAACCAATCAGTTCGCGGTAAGGTTCGTCAGTTACTTTGGTCGTATCGGTACACCTTTCCAGCTTGAGGCCTGTCGCTATCGGCGTCTGTGCTGGCTTGCACTCTCCCATATTAAAACGGTTCAGCAGGCTTACTAAATACTGCTTCTGGTCGATGCTGAGTACTCCCGAGGTCCTGTCGTATTCCACTGATAGTCCGAGAAAAGTCTTCACCTCGTTGAGATCAGTCATCTCGAACTCCTGCTTCAAGTTATCCTTCAGCACAGTTATCATCTCCAACGAACGGCATGCGATCAATATATCATCAACATAGATGATCAGAACAACAAGTTCTCCGTTCTTTACAGTAGTGTATAGACAACTATCCGCCTCACTCCGAATGAATCCAAGTCCGGTAACAAATTCGTGGAATCTAGAGTTCCACGCTCGGGACGCTTGTTTTAATCCGTATAACGAACGATGCAACTTGGCTACTAGCCCCTTGATAGCGAAATCCTTCGGCAATCGCATATAGATTTCCTGCTCCAAGTTACCATTAAGGAACGCTGTTTTAACATCGAGCTGATGAATGTACATTCCTTCCGAGTTTGCTACGGCCAGTACCATCCGCAGAGTTGTCATCCTAACCACTGGCGAATAGGTATCTTCGTAGTCAAAACCTCTTTGCTGGAAGAATCCCCTAGCCACCAATCTGGCCCAATAACGATTTTCCCCCTCAAAACCGTGCTTAAGCTTGAACACCCAACGACTGTCGATTGCTTTACGTCCAGGTGGCAACGCAGTAAGGGTCCAAGTTTTGTTTCGGGCCAACGCATCCATCTCCGTAGCTATCGCCGCTTCCCATTCAGGCCAGTCGTTTCTTTTCATCAGCTCCTCCACAGTATTCGGAACGTTGTCAACAAAATTCTCCGCGCACATCGCAAGGCCGCATGACATATCGTAGCAATCAAACCACTGAGGCTCCCGCCGCAAACGATCGCTCCTTCGTACCTCTGATTCCACAGGAGCCACGGCACCTTCTTCATCAGCATTGTCCGCGCCTTCCTGATCGGTGTCAGTAGTCTCCAGATTCAATGGACGGTCTTGATTCAGCTTCAAAGAAACATTTTTTGGTGGAACATCATTCGGCAACTGCTTGACGTCCGGACTATCACCGAAGAACGAACTCTCATCGAACACAACATCCCTAGCCACTATTACCTTCTGCTTCGTATCATCCCACAGCCGGTACCCGTTCACGGTGTAGCCCACCATGTACAACTTCTTGCTTTTGGGATCGAGTTTTGTTCGCAATTCCTTAGGGATGTGAGTGTAAGCAACGCTACCAAAAATCCGCAGTTTGGTCACGTCAGGCTTGCGACCTGTCCACAACTCGCATGGTGTTTTGCTTTCACCTACCGCTGAAGTCGGACATCTATTTGTCAAATAGGCCGCTGTATAAACCGCCTCTCCCCACATCTCTTTCCCGAAACCACTTTCAGCTAGAACGGCCCTCGCACGCTCCATCAATGTGCGGTTCATCCGTTCGGATACGCCATTCTGCTGTGGCGTATACGGCATCGTTGTCTCCATTGCAATACCTTTCTTGCGGCAGAAGGTACGCATCTCGCTGCTGACGTACTCGCCGCCGTTATCCGTCCGGAGCCTTGAAATCCTCGTGCCAAACCGTGCTGTCACAAGCGCCTCGTAGTCGCGAAAGTGTTCGTATACTTCGTCCTTCGAGGACATCAGGAAGATGATTGTAAAATGGGAAAAGTCATCAATGAATGATACATAGAATCGTTTGCCGTCCCATGTATGCGGCGTCATCGGCCCACACACATCACTGTGTATAAGCTCCAGTGGACGAGAGGAACGCCTATCCTCGCTGGAAGTGAATGGCTGCTTCGCGATTTTTCCGGAAAGACACGGCTGACAAACAACTGTACTATCATCAAACTCCGTTAGCACCAAACCGTCCACCATCCTGTGCCGCACCAGCCGCCGAAGGCTGTCGCACCCTACGTGGCCGTACCGTTGATGCCAGAGAACCGCGTTCCGTGATACTTTGCCGGTTACCATAGCAGACCCCAATTCACTCTTCTTACAATGCACATCCAACTCGTAGAGCTTACCTTTTAGCCAGCCGACCGCAAATACTGTACCGTTCTTGGTGATCCACGCCCGATCGTCCGAGAAGCATACCTGGAATCCGGAATTGGTCACCCGCTTCACCGAGAAAAGATTACAGCTTAGACCCGGCAGGTATAGGACGTCCTTCGCCTTGCATTTCCTCGCGCTACCGTCGACAGTTGCATACACCACCACGTCACCGCTGTATTCGGCCAGCAGCTTCTGACCGTTGGCAACAACAATCTCCACGGGCGGTATCAACTGCTTCATCGACACAAAATAGCTAGAGTCATTTAACATATGATCGGTGGACCGGAGTCGAGGTACCAACCAATCTTCACTGTATCTTCGGTGTTCGACGCCACAAATGCCACTTCCGGTTTGTCTTCAGCACCCATGTTCGCATTTTGCGAACTCCGGTTCACTTCAATTTTCTTCTTTGCCTTATTTTTCTGGCTTTTATCGTCCGAGTCAACACGGCAATCGGCCTTCTTGTGCCCGATCTTTCCGCACTTAAAACACTTCACTCTGCTTCTGCTGTGCTTGCTTGACATCGCAACTCCTTCACTACCGCCATCGTGTCCCGCTGTATCCGATGTTTGCCTCTTCATGTCAACGTCCAGAAGCCGCTTTTTCACGAAATCCATGGTAACGCCTCCGGGGAGAGTTTCCATTGCTGTCACGACAGAATCGAAAGACGCCGGTAGCGTCAACAGCAAGTGAGAAACTGCATCCGATTCCTCCACGTTCGCGCCGCTTTCTTTTAGTTCACGAATCAGCCGGTCGAAGCGTAACAGATGTTCCGCCAACGAAGCACCTCCTCTGTCAGAGTATTTCAGCGTCAAAAGTTGTTTCCTGATGATCAGCTGTCCAGCTACACCACGACGCTCGAACACATTCTTCAGCGTCGTCCAAATCGCCTTCGGCGTCGCGCAATCCTTAATCAATTCAAGCTGATTGTCCGCGATCGCTTGCACGAGGAGCGATTTGCACTTCTTCTCGGCCATTATTTTTTCAGCCACTTTCTTTTTCTTCTCCGCACGCGTAGCCGCCAAATCCTCCTGCGTTTCGCGCAGTTCCTCGACCTCAGCCACCTCCCGCTGGAGGCAATCCAAAAGATCAAAGGTATCGAGAATGCATTCCACCCGAAATTTCCAATTATGGAAACCGGTTCCGTCAAACGGGACGATCTTTGCTTTCTCCTCCATGCCTGGGCCCATAACCTACAGAGCAACGCGGAAACCGAGAACAGCAAACAGTGGAAAAACCGAGAGAAAATAGAAACCGTGAATTAATAGTCGAAATAAAAACACGTCTTTTTACTGGAAGCACGTTACAAAGAATGACAAGTTTATTCATGTTCATATTCGTTTACATTCGTTTTGTTCTTGACAGAAAATATCGTTTAACGTTTACGTCATGGTTCATCTAAAGAGATAGGTAGGCCCGACCGAGGGGTGACGGTTGGGTACAGTAAATACTCAATAGTATGGACTGTACTGAAAATATTTGCTCCTATCATGCTGACTTCATCGATGATGATCAGCTTAATGTTTGCAAATGAATGCCGATATAGTTGAAGCAGCTCAAATCCAAGCTTTCCATGGTTATGTGGAATGCCGAATGCACAGTTGTTCCTCCGATTGCTACTGCAGCCTTGCCAGTCGATGCACAGGCGACATAGGAATTATTTTGAGCGTTGTGAGCTTGGCTGAAACGATTATACGTCTCCATTAAAATGTGAAGCGTAAACGTTTTGCCACACCCTGCCGGTCCGGTAAAGACCAGCTGTAAGGGCCTTCTTCTGTCATCAAAACAATGTAGGTTGTCGATAACCTGTAATATCAGGTCTCGCTGTTCTGCATTTGTTTTGCGTATTATGGCACAGTAATCCTGTTTGGTCATAACCGTGGTTCGCTGCTTTATGACGGCTGATAAAGCGTTCACTGGCAACAGGCGGATGTCATCATCGTTGGGCTCCATGGCAATGGTTCTTGTACATTCGTTGCGCTTCTCTGTCGCTACCGTCTCCTGTGCATCCGGTGCATCCCCATCACATATCCGCAAGTATTCCTCGATGGTCTGCTCTAGATTTAAGTCGCAGTCGTACTGCTTTCGCTTTGCAAGAATGGACGATTCGTGTTGATCGTAAAGCTGCAAGAACTTGTTCTGGTCCAGAACATCACATAGCTCGTTACGGAATGGCACAAACAGTAACACCATTTCACGCTTGTATTCCGACAGCTTCGACATGTATTGCTACCATTCCGTTCCTTGTTGTAGTAGGCCGCGAAGTCGGCTAGACATATGTCATCCAAACCGCTGCGTGCCTCGTACTTTTGAACAATATTCAGCGTCCATACATCAGTCGAATCGTCGGTGATACCTTCTTCATCCATACGCTTGTTTCGTTTTCGTGACTTGATACGCTCGTGAGGCCACATTGTTGGAATAAACTGCGTCGCACGGCTTCCTTCGGACATCGGTTGGCGCAACAGATACCAGGCTGCTTCTTGGGCGGACATTTCAACCGAATTCAGGAGTTTAATACTGATCTTCTTCAAGAGCGCGTTAAAGTCCAGATCAGGAAACTCTTCTTGCAGTTTTATGAGATCTCGTTGGAGGCAGCTCAGACCACGGTTGGTTTTATTCACATACTCCACCACATACGCCGCACAGGAATATTCATCTAGAATAAACTGGAGGTCCATGTTCGAGCTGAGGTGGCTCGCAATCCATGGATTGAATGGATTCGTCCATAATTCATTCATGGATCGCTTGAGAAACACCGTTGGACGGCGAATTGACGAACGGATCACATCGAGATAATGGTCAAGCGTACAGCTGCAATCCAAAAGGAATGCCCGCAAAGTATCATATGCCTTTGTTTCCAATGCCTCTCGCATTTTCTTGGCATTTCTACTGAGCTGATCACGGCGTGTGTCATCGGATGCAAGAGGAATTAAAACTCGAGTTTGGTTCATTGGCCAGTATGGGATATTGAATCGGCATTTTGTTTCGTTCCTTTTGAAACAGGTGAAAGTATGCTTGTGAACCTGATAGCCATAAGAGTCTGGCAACTCTCTAGCGCTAACACAGATCTGTTATCAGCTCAACGGTCACTGGCATATTTTCACTCATTGTCTCGCGAGGATCATTCTCCAACCACAGTAAGATGTGCGCGTGGGGACTCCCGCGGTGCTGAAACTCGATTCGCTTGAAATAATCCACTACACGATACTTCCCGAACGGGCTGTAAGTTTGCGACATCAACAGAAGCATTATTGTGTCAACAAGCTTGTTGAAGTAGATACAGCACGTGACCGGGTCGTCATTGATGAGTGTTGCCCTTTGCAGAGCAGTCAGTTCCTGCAAAGAATCCGTCATTTCACAGCCATTGTATCCTTCTGACAGCTGATATAGAAGTTTCAGCAAGTGAGGCCACTTCATTTCGTTCGCACTAAGCGTGAGAAACATCGTCGGTTTTCCCAATTGTCGCATCATTGCAAATAACTCTTTCTTCCGGTGCTGCCAATACTGGACAGAGTTTGGAATTGACTTGAGGAAAGACAGATCTCGCTCAATGCATTGCTCCAAGAAGTCACGGTCATTGAGGTTGGCACGCGTGATATTAGCTGTTCCCATGCACTTGAAAGTGCATTGCAAACCTTCTGAAACTCGTAGGCGAAGCATTTTCATAGCCATGTATAGCAAATGCCGGGGTTTGGCCCCACGCCTATCCCGGCGTCGAGTTTCACTGGAAGCAATCATAAAGTAGGTGACCCTCACTCCAGACTTGAATTCCCGTGGATGGCCGTAATATATGGCAGGAAACGCGAGTTCTTCAGCGTGCTCGTCATAGATAATCGACAAAGGAACTTTGTGCTGTGCAGGCGCGATCTCCAAGCACCTATCCTCATTCCAGAGGAGAGTTTCCTGTTGTCCAAGCAGCAACTCAGTTTCATTGTCGCCTGCGATGGTTTCCAATTCTATGCGGGCAGCTGGTACGTCTGGTTCCAATCCTAGCAAGGCGTCCTGGTCGATAGTGATCCCGTAGCGACGGTAGAGTGGCGTATTGACCAGATACGAAAGCCAGGCTTTAGCAGTGGCCTTCTTCATAAATCCTGACAAGTACGACGACTTATGGATGGCATGTTTCTTGATAAATACATTAAACGCCTGGTCATCGTCTAGCCGGCGAGGAAGCGAGTGTATCATCTCCGGTACATCGACAGGACAGTTAATAACTTGACCGACAATAAAATAACTACCTATATATGCACATATAATGAATAAGATACAAATCATAAAACATCAACATTATTGTTTACCTGACGCAAATCGCAATCGTCGAATCTGCATGAAGGGAAGCCGGGGCGAAATCAATCGTTCCGTGATCACGTCAAGTGCAGGTAATCCTAACGGTTTAAAAGGAAATGCAAAACCATTCGATTTTGACATCGTTGGTACTTTTCCATCCTTCAAGTTCCGTTGGCAGGTTTGGCAAGCAGAAAACCCGTCAACGGATTGAAATGAGCCGCTGTCAATCAACACAGCCACACCTACTTGTGTCAGTGGTTTTAAATCGTTGGTGAACCATAATCTATCGCATACATCGCAAACAGCACCGAACGCGTTTTCCATGAATCGTTTGCTAAACTCACGATTAGCACGATCAAAATTTGGTTGCGAAATAGAATCTACATCAGTATTGAAAATATATCAGAACAACAAATTTGATTGAAATGTAATAGTAACATTAAACAAAATATTTATTTTGCATGGTTATAAAGTTGTTAATTTTGAGGTGGTCTATTTATTCAAATTCGAATAATTCACAGGTATGTATTACTTACCTTCGCTTGAATGCTCAGGAAGCGACATGCCGTGCTGCACGACCTGCGCTGGCGTGGCACTATGGACTACTGCCTCGTGAGTGGGATGCAATAATATCTCTTCATCATTTTCTTCCACACTGCCAGAGGCAAGTTCCATGGGAGTAGCGCCGGCAACGATGGAAGCACCATTGTTGAATCGTCTCGACGAGATAGCATCACCAGAGCTATCGAAGACACGTTGCACTAAGTTAGATTCTTCAATACCAAACCGCACTGGACGGAACACTAGAAGACATCATTTATTCACTGACTTGAGTTTTGACAGAAACTTTACTTTGTTTAAAAATTTGCTCCAATTGGTTTTAATTTATTATTATTTTACCAATTTGATGTACCAACTCAGTACTTATCAGCTAATTGTATATGCTTGAGCACATTTTACAAAAAAATGTTTGAGAATTGTTTAAAATTCAAATCAAAATACAATCCATTTCAGAATAGAAGGGGAAAGTGCTTTTATGTGGGTCTATGTATCTAGAATTCGGCCTATCGTTAAAAATCGCATGTCTTTAATTTTTCATCATATTGATGTAGGTGATAAGATTCTACTGTATATTTTTTTAAATTTTTATTTTCAGGGTAAAAAATATGGTGAATTAATATTTACTTCCAATTTTAAGCATAGGCCGAATCCTATATCCAGAAACCCACATTAGAGCACCTTTCCCTAGTAGTTATATGTATTGCTTTGAGTGTAAGGATGGTTCAAGCACAGACAAACAGACAAAGTTGACCAATTCTTACTTTAACACTTTCATCATTTGTGAAGCACACTGTAATGGGCAATACTTTGAACAAATCGCGGTAATGTATTAATGTCTAACAAAATGGAAATTAACATGCGTGGAACAGACGACTTACTATCAACATATTCAACTTGTAATGTTTGATGAACAAATTTCGAGACTAGAAAATGAGAAGAAAGATTAATCATTTCCATTTAAGTCCATCATTTTTTCCAATATTTCGTGACGGTCGCAATTTGTAAAATTTCTATTTAGTATGCTGTTCTTGCCATAAGCTTGCGCTTCGGAATAATATTGAGACCGTTTTAATTTCCGAGTTGTGTTTAAAATTGTACAAAAGATTTTAAGTATGCGACGAAGGGAAAGCTGAAACTATTTCGGTCACCGCTGGCTGCCAATTGACAAGAATGTCGATACCGTTAGATAAATTCCAATCAAACAAACTCTTTAGCTGGGAAAATCATATTGGTTGTCCTAAAAAGGACGGATTTTCAATGATCTACTAATCACTGGTAACTGGTCATGCTAATGTTGCTAGTTAATGCATTTTCTGCACACATTAGCGATGATGATGGTGGCTGGTTTATACCGTTCATACCACCCAATGTAGCGCCTTACCGAATCTGGCTACAAATTAACCACTCCCAAGTAACAATTTTAGTTTTGTTCCAGCCGTATAGCACTCCTCCCGGCTTTGTTGATAAAACTACATACAAAACTGTTTTGTCTACCAATACCTCCTCTATGCTTCTTTAAAGCCGAAATTTGTACAAAGTGGCCCAATCTATAGACGATTGTGAAAACAAGTTAATTAAACCTATATAAGACCATAAAGATTTTGAAAATGTTCTAGTGAAAGATGTTATGACCACTTGAGAACCTTCATAAAGGCTATTGGCTGCCATACAAGGTTTCATTCCAGTATATGTAACTTATACAGTTCAATATTCAATATTCTTTCAAGAATATGTAAAATGAATTCTAGAATATGTAATATCATTGTCATTTAATCAATGTTAAACGATAATTTTCGTGCAGGAATTAAATAAGCCTTTAATAATTTCTCTAAATGTTTAAAAATCGCCTCATGCTATTATTTAAAACAACTTAAATATTTATTTGTCATGACATTGTGAAAACTGTCATGAATATGACGCTCTATCTGAAAACCTGCTATTTTCTTGACGAAAGTAATTTAAGATTTCCTACCTCGAGTTGAAGGGTCTTCTCCAGCGTCCCAACTAGTAGATGGAGACGCATTACCTTCGGCCGCTTTCTTGTTCGCCCGATAACAACGAGCTCTCTCGGCAGCGGTTCTTGGCTGCTTCGGCGGACGTTCTGACTGCTGCTCCTTCGAACGCTTGAGCGATGCACGCATATACTTTTTAGCCATATGCTGCGACATCTCACTTTCACTTTACAACACTTTCTCAACAATATTTGAAATCCTATTGAAAGGTAGGGACTCTATCCAACGCACTAAAACGAACTAAAACACTTTTAAGTACTGATTGGAATTTGAAGAGAACATTACCAACATTAAACAACTTGTCATAAGAGGATTATGTCTGTAATAGGGAAATCATAACATGGCAGTAACCAGCGGGCTGCGTTACATCATTTAATACTAACCGACTGCATAACAAGCCGCTTTCTAGCAACAACGAACTAAACCATCGCCTATTTGGCTACAGGCTGCTCGCCAATGCGCCCTTCACAGTGCTTGCCAATGCCAGCAACCAAGCTAATTTACTTAATCCACTATGTACAACTAGGAAGTACAAAATGTGTACACATGGTCAGTCAGCGGTGTTGCAGTTTGACTCGAATTAACTCCTAATATTTCGTTTGTTGGTTGTCCAACCTGCTTGTCCACTTGCTTGTCCATCTGCGACGGTTAAAGCTATGCCATGTGTATCCCAGTGCGTCGTAATGTAAATTTGGATGAGCGCAAGAGAAACTTCAAATTAACAAACTCTTTAGATAGGCAAATTATGTTGTTCGTCCTGAAAAGGACGGATTTTAGTTGACGGGGAGAACATGGTTCCAATTGAACTTGGGCTTTTCACTCGGTCTTCTTGTACAGCAGGACAGCCTGAAAAATACATCACTCTGTGAAATGTTCACACCGGAAAAGTTTCATCAGCTCTGCGTCGTTGCGGATGGCCAGCTGCATGTGACGTGGTATGATTTTGGTCGACGCGTTGTCACGGGTTGGTATTTCCTGCCATCTCGAGCACTTCATCGGCCAGGTATTTCACCACCGCAGCGAAATAGACGGGGGCTCCAGCAGCAACGCACTCGGTGTGGCGCAGTTACCGTTCCCGAGCAGACGGTGAATGCGACTGGTAACAGCAAACCGGTGCGATTCGTGCGGGACTTTGGCTTGCTCTTGAAGTTTCCTCGAGCTGCTACGTATCACAAATGACTGCTAGCCATGCAAGGGCCTTTTTTATATAATGGCATCGGGTACCATTGAATGGAAGGAAGGTGGTAACACAAAGGCAATGCGAAACAAATTTTACAAAAGGGGACGGGCCTCACTAGTTGCGGCAGACACCAGCGAAGAAATGAAATCATCACGCTGTATGGTTTCGGATGTTAAATTCACATCACCTTATGTAAAAGAAATATGCCCTTTTCAGGGACAAAACCCCCAACCAAAGAGAGTCGAGATATGGACATATATTTCGTTTGTTGGTTATTAAACATGTTTAGCCATTTACTTCGAGACGCGACCTTTAAAGCTATGCCATGTTGAGCCAGTGCGTGGGAATGTAAATGTTGATGAACGCAAGAGAAACTTCAAATTAACAAACTCTTTAGATAAGCAAATTATGTTGTTCGTCCTGAAAAGGACGGATTTTAGTTGACGGGGAGAACATGGTTCCAATTGAACTTGGGCTTTTCACTCGGTCTTCTTGTACAGCAGGACAGCCTGAAAAATACATCACTCTGTGAAATGTTCACACCGGAAAAGTTTCATCAGCTCTGCGTCGTTGCGGATGGCCAGCTGCATGTGACGTGGTATGATTTTGGTCGACGCGTTGTCACGGGTTGGTATTTCCTGCCATCTCGAGCACTTCATCGGCCAGGTATTTCACCACCGCAGCGAAATAGACGGGGGCTCCAGCACCAACGCACTCGGTGTAGAGCCCTTCCATAGCAGACAGTGAATGCGAACGAGTGGGAGCTGCAATCCGGTGACGGTGCGTAGCCGAGCACCTACTCAACATCTTTGAGATCGCTGAAAGACTGAAGGAAAATTTCAACGTGTCCCCCTTAAATATCTTTTCCTGATGCATAGGAGACGTTCATTACTTAAATATGAAGTCTGTGCTAGCAAAGTACTGTGTATTTGGTAAATTTACTCTGAAAAATCGGCATTATAAGACATCACCTCATATTTGCGTTAATTTCAATAGTTGAATGTTAAAAATCAATAGTTTTTAATATTTAAATCGAAGCGTAGAAAATGTTCCGATCGATTGGTGCAAACATTTTGAAAATCAATCGTGGAATGACTTAATTATTAACGTTCAAAACCTATATATTTTTCGTGACGCTCCAAATTTTCGCAATTCGAACGTGTACCCCAGTATTCAAAACGCAGACGTAGTCCTACGTCAAAAAGTACATGAATCGCGAAGAAATTTGATAATTCAGCTCCAAGTAGCACAAGGTTAGTGAACAATAGCATTTTTCATGTGAAAATTCCTGGGGAATCGAATGAAAGGGGTCCATATTTGCCGCAAAATTCAGTGGACGGAGATATGGGGCTTATTTTACCCCAATTCCCCCGTATTTTCGAATAATGCCCAGTAACCTACACTGATAGGCAAAATAAAGTGCCCACCTCTTCGTTTTTTCAATTTCTCTCATTTACTTGGTTCAAATTAAAGTAAACACTGTGTAGTGTTTTTTTCTTATTTTATTTTTTATATTCTTTTTAAGTTTCACTTATGGAATATTGAAAAAAAGGAGTTTTACTTAAAGAAAAAAAAAATCAATTTGTGTTGAAAAAAAAACAGTGACAAAATAAAGTGCCCACTTCAAAAATCGATATGTTTTCGATAAGTTTCCATTGGAAGACCCCTCGATTGCTTATGTTTTGATATTTTGACATGTTTTGAAGCAAACGGCTCAACCTGGTGCATTTGTATACGTGATCGCATTTGATTAAATTGAAAAAAATGGAGAACGCAGTGCTTTCGAAAGCAATTCCCTTGTGTATCCGAAAATTGGTCGTTCGTGATGTGCAAAACGGCGAATCGCACCGGGCTGTCGCTAAGAAGTACAGTATCAGTAAGGCAGCGGTTGACAAAATTCTTCTGAAGCTTAAAACGTTTGGATCAGTGGTGGATCGCCCTGGCAGAAGCAGGAAGCGGAAAACGGATGCGAGAACGGACACCAAGATCATGCGCGAAGTCAAGAAGAACCCGAAGGTAACTGTCCGCGAGATCTAGGAAACCCTTCAGTTATCAGTTTCCGGTCGAACTGTTCGTCGCCGTCTCGTAGCACAGGGGTTGAATAGCAAACTTGCCCGGAAGCGCCCATTTATCAACAAGGCAAACAAAGCCAAACGGCTTAAGTTTGCTAAGGAGCATGCTGATAAGCCCCTAGAGTTCTGGAAAACGGTTCTCTGGACGGACGAATCAAAATTCGAGCTGTTTAACCGAAAGCGGTGGGTTCGTGTTTGGTGCAGAACGGGAGAGGAGCTTCAGGAGCGCCACATCCAAGGCAGGATGAAGCATGAAGGAGGAAATGTGATGGTCTGGGGGTGTTTTTCGTGGGGTGGAGTGGGAAGCATTGTGAAAATCGACGGGATAATGACGGCAGATTCTTACATCAACATCCTGCGAGAAAATCTGGAGGTTTCGCTGATCCAGACGGGCCTTGAAGAGAAGTTCGTATTCCAGCAGGACAACGACCCGAAGCATACTGCCAAGAAGACCAAGTCTTTCTTCCGGTCTTGTCGGATCAAACCGCTGGAATGGCCTCCACAAAGCCCGGACCTCAATCCCATCGAGAATTTGTGGGCGATTCTCGATGCCAGGGTTTACAAAACTGGTGTTACCAATAAAAATAACTATTTTGAAGCCCTGGAGCGCGCCTGGGAAGAGCTAGATCCACAGCACCTAAAGAACCTGGTCGAGAGCATGTCGAAGCGCCTGCAGGAGGTCCTGAAGGCCAAAGGAGGACACATCAATTATTGAAATGCTTTTATTTTACTTTAATTTATGTTTTCTGTAGCCTAAATGAAGTGGGCACTTTATTTTGTCACTGTTTTTTTTTCAACACAAATTGATTTGTTTTTTCTTTAAGTAAAACTCCTTTTTTTTCAGTATTCCATAAGTGAAACTTAAAAAGAATATAAAAAATAAGATAATAAAAAAAAATACAGTGTGTTTACTTTAATTTGAACCAAGTAAATGAGAGAAATTGAAAAAACGATGAGGTGGGCACTTTATTTTGCCTATCAGTGTATGCTTGGAGGGGTCTGCGGTGGTCAAAATAAGCCTATTCTTATGTCGAATTTCCCTAGAAATTGGGGGGGGGTGGTGGCGCCCCCCGCGGGGGGGGGGGGAAGAGGTGTTGTTGTTTTTCCCCCCCTCCCCCCTTTTTTTTTGTTTTTTTTTTTTTTTTTTTGGGGGGGGGGGGGGGGGGGGGTAAAAAAAAACCTTTTTTTTTGTAGAATATTTGTAGAAAGAGGGGGGGGGGGGGGGGGGCACCGGCGGGGGGGGGGGGGGGGGGTTTTTTTTTTTTTTTGGTGTTTTTTTTTTTTTTTTATACTCCCCCCAAAAAAAAAAATATTTTTTTAGAATTGAAGAAGTTCTCAAGACTCATTTGATAAAACCACGCATAAAACTAGATATTCTACACAACATCGATAAAACAGCCATAAAACCCTCATAAGTTCAAAAAGGCCCATACTACAGGAGGTTCTCAAGACTATTTCCCAAGATTCGCTTAAAACTTGATAGTTTTATCGGTACATACTTGTAATGACATGCAGGACATGCTTAAAACTATGATAAAACTACCACAAGTTTTGGTAGTTTTATGATTTTCCTCTTTAAGAACACTTCCAGTCCGTCACAATTATGTTTCAAAGATTCCATTTTTGGATTCGTTCTGCTGAATGGGGACTTTTTTAAGAGAAAAAAAACATCGATATACATATGATGTTTCTTTTCCAAAGTGGATACGTATGCAAATTCATTGTAAAATTGACCATAAATGCATGAGTTTTTTGCCTGCAATTGATAAATTTTTCATGCGACGTTCAGTTTATTGGTGTTTTATAACATAAAAGTTCGAAAATTTTAATGCGCCACGGAATCATTGCTAGAACATTGATTTATTTGAAAAATAAAAAATACTTGACAAATCAACAATTAGGTGACAAGGCTGATAAATTGTTAGATCTTGAATAAATTGTGTCTACAATCCATTTTAAGTTTCAAAATGTATTTTAAACAGCAGAAATTGTTCGTAGCATTGGAAAAACGAGAGTTTTGTTGCATATATATGAAAATGGCTACCATTCGGAGGGAATCCAGAATAGCCACGCTCGCCATTTTTTCAGTGGTTTTATCTAAAACTACCATAAAACGCATATAAAACTAATATTTCTTGCACAAGACTAACAAGATTTTTTTAGGAGTGCGATAAGTTCATCTTTACTTGTTCTATTCTTGAATAAGAGGAGTAACGCTTGAATAAAACTTGTTTGAATTACTCAAGGCAAACAAGTCTTTCGTAAGATAGCCATAAAATCATTGTGGAGAAGGCACATCATAAACAAAGAAAATGTGAACGTTCAAATCAAAAGTGCCTATGCATAGTTGTTGTTCATAATTACGGCTTATAATTTGTTGTTTTTAATCACCAGCGTAAGGCGATTAAAACATTTAAAAAAACTCTAACTTGAATATGCTAACAATGGATTTGGGAAGAAGAACAGATAATAATATTGCGTCGATGGCTGAAACATCAGTTGAGCGAAAGATGATTTTTCTCTTGATCTGTACGCTGTAGCTTTGGAAGAAGTGCACTGTGTAGTGGATCACTAAGCGATTCCAGCGCAGTACTTCCGACTTTGGTTTAAACGTGCGGATCATGGGAAAAATCGATTTTCGCTCAGATGATATATACTAATTTTTACTTGCAACGAGTATAAATATTGTGTAGCCTATTGGGAACGGAAATGCACGACTCGGCAGAATTCAACATTAACATAACATTTGACAATCGTAGTGCACATTAAACCTTACGTCAAAAGTACTGCGCTGTATTTCCACGGTGGTGCGCCATATAACGCACTACCTGAGACGTTAGGTTTAACTAGCACAATTGGCATAAAATCAAATATCATGAGTTATGCATTTCGGTTTTCAACTGGCGACACATTGCACCATTTTACGCATAACGCATAGACCCTTTTGATAAGTTAGTCTCAGTAAGCTGCGAATCCAATGGAATGGTAAAAAAAAAAATTGTCGTTGGTGGCTGAGATGAAGGAGTGTTCAATATATTGAATAGGTTTTTATTGAATTTCCGCTTGAACGATCCGCTGGTTTTTAATTTCTTCCACCTGTGGGCGTCCATTGTGACAGTTTGTTTATTTTTCACATAATGTTCTTTCTCAAGAATATGTGCTCTTATTTAAAATCAAATGGTTCTAAGAGAGTTTTATGGCAGCATTTCCAAGATACATTCATCTTAAAGAAGAATGTCATAAAACTTTTACAAAACTTTTATCAGGTTTTATGCAAGTTGCGAAACGATGTCTTGAGAGGGGGATCAAGTATCTTATAAAACTACTGATAAGGTGAATTACACTTATAAATGATGTAGTTTTATGGAGGTTTCTTCAAGTGTTCTTTAATCACTCTTGAGAACTGTTAATGAATTAAAACCACCTTAACTTGGAAAATGCCCTGATAAAACCGGATGAACTCCATAATGCTCTGATAAAACTACCATAAAACATGAATAAAACCAATTTGAATTTGAATTGCTACTTGGGATATCCTACGCAACACTTTTTATTATTATGACTGACATTTTGTTTTCGCCATGCACCCAACACAAAGAAAAAAAACCTGCAAAATTTCCGGGGTCCTCCGGCAATTTTGTTCCCGCACAAAATTTTTCAAACCAGAAAACCGAAAATTAATTGGAAAACCGGGAAAAAAAACATTGGGTTTGCGGCGAAATTAAAAGGAAAAAAAAGCGAAAAAAGGGGGACACGAACACCCAACCCAAAAAAATGGGGGAATGGAAGAAAGAAAAAAAAAAAAGAAAAATTTAATGCCCAAAAAAAAAAAAAAAAAAAAAAAAAAAAAAAAAATAAAAAAAAAAAAAAACCCAAATAAAACATTTAAAATCGTGGCAGAAAGTCGCTATCATTCCAACAGTTGGCTGAACACACTAAAGTCAAGTATTGCCAAGACTTGGCTCGTGGCCGCTGCGTCGAAGAACTTTTACGTGGAGTGGAAACAGCAACACGTAAAGCCGGATGTCCCGATATGAGTAGACTTTTGAGAAAGTTGAGAAAAGGAGAAGAAGCGTGGGCAAGTAAGGTACTAAGAGCGTCAAAACTTGAGCAAGATCCGAAAGGGCCTTCATCGGAATCATCTTTGATGATGAAAACAAGATTGGGATTAACAAAGACCAAATATACCGGAATGACCACATTCATGCAGAAGAAACTGAAACAGAAGGCATTTGTTCCATGGGCAGATTTGATAGCTCACCGTAATAGCATAACATGTGTAACATAAGTCCTGGGAATACTTTCAGGCGTTTATTTGACAGCATTAACAAACACACAGATGTCAACCAATGTACTTGTCACGTTCATCTGTGTTCCTACTGAACTGTCAAACTCAAATTGCGCAGTAGTTTCCATTAAAAATGTCGTACAAGCTGGATTTACGAGCACAAGTCGCCAACCTTTTTGGACGGCTTAGTACAAGTGAAATTTTGAGCGTGTTCAAAGACGAGCCAATATCAAAATCAACAATATACAGTGTTCTAAAGATTGTCGCGATGGTAAAGAACCGGAAAATAAAAAGAAAAGTGGTCGTCCAACAAAATTGAGTGCCAGAACAACGAAAAAACTGCTGTCAAGTGCTGAAAACAAGGTTGGCCATTCAACACGAAAATTAGCACGAAAATTTCAGGTTTCAAACATGACAGTCCATCGGATTTTGAGAAAACATAACGTAATCTATCGGAAACGTCAGCGTGCACCAAAATATACACAGCAACAACTCGAAAAAATACCAAAATGCTGCCGTGCACTTCGTCGCGAGCATATTGCAAATGGAAAGTGCATAATTTTGGATGATGAATCTTACTTCACGTTTTCGCACCATGAATTGAGTGGCAACGATGGTTTCTATACTGCTAACATTAAAACAACACCAGACGATGTTAAATGTGCCAGCAAATCGAAATATGAGCCAAAGGTGTTAGTGTGGGCAGCCATGTCATCGAAGGGTATCTCGGCGCCTTTGATACGCCCAAACAAGGCCAAAGCTGTCAATTCTGACGTGTATATCAGCCAATGCTTGCCGAAATTGAAACAATTCATCAACAAATATCACGCTGACGACGAAATCATGTTTTGGCCGGATCTTGCACGCTGTCATTACGCGAAAAAAACATTAGATTGGCTAACTGAGCAAAACATACCATTTGTACCGAAAAAAGACAATCCACCTAACTTGCCTCAGGCTCGTCCAATTGAAATTTTTTGGAGTGTTCTCAAACGTATGGTGTACGACAATGGCTGGGAAGCTAACAATGAGCAACAATTGGTTTATCGAATCAAGCGGAAGATGAAAGAAATAGACAACAGACGTTGAGACTCTAGAAGAAATGTCCAACAAAATAATTCATAATTTTAGACAAAAATCATTGCAGTCTTCAATTGCAATGATCAATTCTCTCTATAGATAAGAACTAGTATTAAGAAATCAATAATTATTCTTACACGCAGGCAAAAGGAACCCTGTTAAAAATACTGAATAGACAAAGTAAAAATAATATTAACACAATTAGATATAAATGATAGCATATAAGGTTGAAATGCTAATTACTTAGCAGGATCACCTAAGTTAATATATGAATGTAAAATAATGTAAAATTTGGAATAAATAAAGAGTTAAAAGGAAAAAAAGAAAAAAAAGAAATAGACATAGACACCGTCCAGAACCTGATTCAACATGATCGCCGTACACTGCGTAAAATCGAAGATAATGGTCCATTGAGCGTACTGTAAATATATTTTTCAACAATTTATTAATAGAATAAAATTCCCTGAAGAGCATTTTAAAATCCGATTGTTTGATTTCAAGTACCATGCTTTTGAATTTTTCCCAGGACTTATGTTACATATGTTACTTGTCTTCGAATGTTTCGGTTCGGGAAATGATATCGAACGATGTTATGCGGATTGTGGAGTTGGAGGACGTACGGGACAATCTCAATGAAATAGCTACTCCAACTTATTTTTCCCCAGTCCTAAACACAAAAAGTGGCGACGAGTTTGGTGCATTCCACGAGGTTAATTGTATTGTTCGATTGTGAACGGGTCCCATCCGCTTGGTTGCGGTCGTCCATAGATTGCATCTATTCAGCGCTGCGTGGATAAAGGTTCCTTTATTCTTTGGAAGTGCCTACCGGCTGCAGACCCGACAACGGCTGTGACAAATATCGTTCCGCTCGTATTTCGGCGATTGCAAAGGAAAGGACACTGGTTGGTGAGCAAAAGTAAGGACTGGCTAGAGTCGGCAAAGGTCGATAGGGCTTTATCTATTCAACTGTTGAAAATTTTGCGAGTTAAACAAAAGTGAAAAACAATAATTGTATCATAGCGCAATCCGCATCTGCGATGGCTACTAGCATCGAACCTTACAGGAAAGGTACTTGTTTCACTGAATGGGCAGAACGCTTAGAATATTTATTTGTTATTAATGTGGTTCCTCAAGAACATAGAAAAGCTTATTTGGCAACCTTAGGAGGTCCAATTGTTTATTCTGAGTTAAAATTATTGTATCCTAATACGGATTTGGAAACAGTATCATATAAAGATATGATTGCCAAGCTTAAGGCTAGGTTTGACAAAGTCGCGCCTGATATCATTCAGCGCCTTACGTTCAATAATCGGGTTCAACAAAGGGATGAGACCGTGGAAGATTTTGTGCTTGCTGTTAAATTGCAAGCCGAGTTCTGTACTTTTGGTGATTATAAATCTATTGCCATTAGGGACCGCATTATTGCTGGAGTTAAGGATAAAGCTCTCCAGCAGCGGCTCCTTAATGAAGAGAATCTGACATTATCTACTGCTGAAACAATTATTGCCCCCTGGGAGGTAGCAGGGGCAAATAGGAAGGGTTTAGCTAGTAGTAATGGGGAAGAACAGATAGGTGTAATCACACCATATAGGAAAGGTCATGGACAACAAGGTGGAAAACTTACCTTACTGGAAAAGCTTCTAGCAACATATGATATGGCAAAGGCAGATAACACGGTTCAAAGTGAAGACTCTCATAGGAGTCCAGTTAAAGCTAGGCTTGGTTTTAAACCGAACAGACAAGAGGGACAGCGAAGCTACAGTGGTCAGGCCGGACCATACAATCCAAGAATGCGAAGTGAATGGCGGAATTACCAGGAGGGGCATAAAGGACAGTACGCCAATATAATATGTGATTTTTGCGGGATTAAGGGACACATTAAGCGCAAATGTTTCAACTTAAAAATATGAAGAGAGATGCAGTGAAGTTCGTGGATCAGAAAAAAAAAGGACCATAGCCAGGACGATAGCTTAGCAGAGCTTTTCAACCGGATGAAGGCTGCGGACTCGGAGAGCGAGGATGATTGGGATGCAGGTGATTTAGAGTGCATGAATGTGACGTCTTTCAAAAGTAATCCTTGTTTATTAGACTTGACAGTAGAGGGAAAAAAAATTCAAATGGAAGTGGATTGTGGGGCTTCGGTGTCGGTAATCGGCAAAAATCAATATTTTAGAAAATTCAAAAAACCGCTTGTACAATGTAACAGAAAACTCATTGTTGTCAACGGAGACAAGCTCAAAATTGTGGGAGAAGCAAATGTCTTGGTTGAATTTAGAGGAAAAACTGAAAATTTGAAGCTATTGGTACTAAATTGCAACAACAATTTTATTCCATTGATGGGAAGAACATGGTTAGATACATTTTATCCCAATTGGAGGAACTTTTTCTGTTATTCAAGTGCAATTAATAATTTAATAATTGATGCTGGTGCCACAGTAGTGGATGAAATAAAAAAGAAATTTGCACATGTTTTCATAAAAGATTTATCCGAACCAATAAAGGGTTATGAAGCGGAACTGATTTTAAAGAGTGATGTGCCAATTTCTAAAAAAGCTTACAATGTTCCCTATCGGTTGAGAGATAAAGTAACGGACTATTTGGATAAACTTGAGAAGCAGAATATTATTACCCCAATAAGAACGAGTGAGTGGGCCTCTCCTGTGGTAATAGTAATAAAAAAAATAATGACATAAGGTTGGTAATCGATTGTAAGGTATCTATTAATAAGGTGATTATACCAAATACATATCCTTTGCCAACTGCTCAAGATCTGTTTGCTGGTTTAGCGGGTAGCAAGGTTTTTTATGCTTTGGATCTGGAGGGAGCCGATACACAATTAATGTTGACCGAGAGATCGAAAAGATTCATGGTCATTAATACCATTAAGGGTCTGTTTGTATATAATCGATTGCCTCAAGGGGCATCGTCGAGTGCATAAATCTTCCAACAAATTATGGATCAAGTGTTACAAGGTATTGATTATGTTTATTGCTATTTGGACGACGTACTTATTGCTGGAAGCAGTATTGAAGATTGCCAAAGCAAACTGTGGTTAGTTTTCCAAAAAATATCAGATGCTAATATTAAAGTAAATTTAGATAAATGTCGATTTTTCGTTAAGGAGCTAGAATACCTTGGACACATTATTAGTGATAAAGGTCTCTCACCTTGTCTAGACAAAATAAGTACCATACAGAATGCAAAAACGCCTCGAAATGAAACGGAATTAAAATCATTTCTTGGTTTAATTAATTATTATAATAAATTTGTCCATTGTTTGTCAGTAAAGCTGTATCATTTGTACAATTTGCTTAAAAATAATGTGAATTGTTTTGGGATAATAGTTGTCATCAAGCATTTGAGGAAAGTAAGAAGTTACTTCTGAAAGCACAACTTTTACAATTTTATGATTTAAAAAAACCCATTGTTGTGGTGTCGGATGCATCTAGCTATGGTTTAGGAGGAGTAATTTCTCACACTATTGACGGAGCTGAAAAGCCAATATGCTTTACTTCTTTCTCATTAAATTTTGCTCAGCGAAAATACCCTATATTACACCTTGAAACATTGGCTTTGGTGTGTACTATTAAAAAATTTCACAAATATTTATATGGACAAATTTTTTTAGAATTTACCGACCATAAACCATTATTTTCGGAAAAGAGGGTAAAAACCAGGGGGTAAGTCACTCGGCCACCTTGTGTTACCACCCTAAAAAACACAATCCGCCACACTTCAAACACACTCGCCACCACATGAAAGATAAATCCATATCTGGCACCACTTACACGAATCGAATGTTTGTTTTCTCACGATTTTGTTTCCCTCTCGCTTGCACTCATGTGATTTAAATGATGCATAAGTGTGCGTGAATTAACCGCCAAAAAGGTCCATGGTTGCCAATAGGCATTTATTTTCGATTGTAGTATTGACAGATAAGTTGAAACACAGAAAAACCTTCCAACACACTGAAACACAAACACAACGTGGCAGAGTGACTAGCCACCTGGTAAAAACTCAATCTACGTAACGAGGTTACAGAGATATGTGCTGGAGTTATCAATCTATGATTTTGATATTCAATATAGACCTTCTTCAAAGATGGGAAACGCGGATTTCTGCTCAAGATTTCCTTTAGAATAAACACTACCTGAAAATTTAGACATGGAACGTGTACAGAACATAAATTTTGGTAAAAATTTACCCATAGACTTTAAAATCATCGCCAAATGGACAAAAAAGGATGAACTTCTACAACAAATTATCTCTTACTTGCAAACTGGCTGGCCAAAAAAGATTAACAGGCATTTCATGGATATTATTGCAAACCACCATGATTTGGAAATCTTTGACGAGTGTCTGTTGTACCAGGATAGAGTGGTGATTCCAGAAGTATTACAGAGAAAATTATTGGAATTGTTGCATGCCAACCATGCAGGAATGGTTAAGATGAAGCAGCTTGCAAGAAGAACTGTATATTGGTTTGGGATCAACAGTGACATAGAAAAATTTGTTTCATCCTGTGATATTTGTGGCAGTATGGCAGTAGTGCCTAAACCCAAAGTACTATCCAAATGGACTCCAACTACTAAGCCTTTTAGTACAATACATAGAGATTTTTTTTTATTTTGATCACAGTGTTTTCTTATTAATGGTGGACAGTTATTCCAAGTGGTTAGAAATCGAATGGATGAAATATGGTACGGATGCAAGTAAAGTTATAAATAAGTTGGTGGCATTTTTCGCACGGTTTGGTTTACCGGATATGTTAGTGTCTGATGGGGGTCCGCCATTTAATTCCAATGCTTTTGTGACATTCCTGGAACGACAAGGCATAAAGGTGTTGAAGAGTCCACCATATCATTCATCGAGTAATGGTCAAGCGGAAAGATTTGTAAGAACGGTTAAAGAGGTCTTAAAGAAATTTTTATTGGAGAGAAATATAATGGAATTAGAGGTAGAGAATCAAATCAACCTATTTTTGATCACTTATATGAATAATTGCTTGACAAAGGATGGGAATTTTCCTTCAGAACGAACATTTTCGTATAAACCCAAGACATTGATTGATTTAATTCACCCCAAAAGACATTTTAAACAAACTCTACTAATATCGCAACCGCATGATGATACTAATGAACCCAAATTGGATGGAGATGTCCATAGGGGGTCAATTGATCCTTTTAGTAATCTGACACCGGGCGATGAGTTATGGTATAAAAACCATAACCCTCACGTTAAAGCTCGATGGGTTAAAACCAATTTTATTAAATGGCATTCTCGTAATGTATTACAGGTGCAAATTGGAAGCGTTCCAGTCATGGCGCATCGCAGCCAGATACGGATTTGTAAGACTGACGACCACCACAATCCGAACTTGGTAATTCTCCTAAGACGCTGCGTTGAAAGAAAAAGGCATACCCAAACCTCAGAATGAAGAGATCGAAGAGGCCGAAAAACTGGATAATACACCTCTGATTGATCTAAAGATTAACCGAAAGCGAAAACATGATGCAACATTAGACACTCAGAACATATTTCTTAGGAGATCAAAAAGAGCCAGGAAGACTAAGAAAGATGAAATATATGATTACTCTCATTGATTAATTATTTGTCCGATATAGAATTTAATATTTTGTATTAAAAGCAACATCGAATTTTGAAATTAAAAGTAAGGCTAGGTTTAGTTGTCGGTAACTACCGAATCGAGAACATCCGAAAGGGATGAGGAGTTGTTGTGTATACCTTATATTGCTATGTTTTAGTTTAGTGTGTTGCGCTACTGTCATATAACGGTTCAACTGGTTGATCGTTCGAGAAGAAATACATTAACACCATCAAATGTAAAAGCATACATAAGCTGAGTGAAATACATTCTCGTGATCAGTTTTTTCTGGTAGTCGAGTGAAAAGTTAGAAGCTACTCCAACTTATTTTTCCCCAGTCCTAAACACAAAAGATATGTCTAGCCATTTACGATGAACTTCGTCGACGAGCAGGCTGGAGAAACAAGTCACAAGCGACACAAGTTCTCCCGATTGCACTTTGCACGGAAAACTTCTGCGGAGGATAACCTTACTGATATGATGAGAGAAGCTTTGACTTGGTCTGATACCAAGATGGCGTATCTATCGGTCAAATCAAGCGGCAAAAAATCATTCTGGAAGCATGACCCAGAGTTCGAAGCGCAGATGCTACAGTTCTGTGTATCTGACGAACAGGAACACGAAAACATTTCCCAATCTAGCGAAAACGATGACGAATATAGTGAAGATGAGCGACAACTTTAAGTGAAGATGAATTATCTGATGGTAATGGATAATATACTTTTTTGTGGTGGTCCGAAAGGGCCCAGTTAACTTGTTTTATTCCAGAGACATCTGAAAAGTGTATGGATAAATGGGCAATACTCCGAAAATATGGGGAAGTGGGGTAAAATCAGCAATATCTCCGTTTCCCGACCCGTGCGGTGGCTAGGCTACTGCCATTCGATTTTCCGAGCATAGATTATTCAGCAATATTCGAAAATCCGGAGATTGGGGCAAAATAAGCCCAATATCTCTGTTAACCGACCTGTGCGGTGGCTGAAACTACCTTCATTCGATTCCGAGGAAAATTTTACGTAAGAAAAGGCCTATTTTGATTACCACAGACACCTCCGATCATAGATTAATAAACAATATTCGAAAACATGGGGGAAGCGGGGTAAAATCAGCAATATCTCTGTTACCCGACCCGTGCATTGGCTGCAACTACTTCCATTCAATTCTCAGGGAAATTCTACATAAAAATAGGGCTATTTTGGCTACCGCAGACTCCTCCAAGCATAGACTACTGGGCATTATTTGAAAATACGGGGGAATTGGGGTAAAATAAGCCCCATATCTCCGAATTCTTTCGCGATTCATGTACTTTTTTCCCACTGGGCAACGGGAAACAAGTTACTACTAAACTCATCTTAACCTTTTTTTTAGGAGACATTTTGGGTGTGCTTTCTCTTCTTCTTGTTTTCCGGAAGTTTAAGTGCCACATACTATTGCAGGTTTTGCAAACGATCAAAGAATGAGTTACAAAAAGATGACTGTTTACGTATAGATTATCTAAGAAATGAGGAAAACTATCGAAACGATGCAAAATTAGGTAATCAAACTCTTACTGGCATAAAAGGAATCTCTATTTTTAACCAGCTAACGTCATTCAATGTAGTAATAAATATCAGTGTAGACCCCATGCACGATCTCTTTAGTACAGGGGTCTGCAAATATGGACTAACGGAGGTTCTGAACTATTGTATTTTCAAAAAGAATTTCGTATCGCTAAGCGAAGTGAACACACGAAGAAGAATGATAAGTTTAATTGCTAGCGATGAAGCTTCATCCAGAATACCAGATTTGGAGGAATCATACATAAAGGCGAAGAATGCCAAATCTGTGATTATTCGTACCACTGCAAGTGAAATGAAATCATTTTGTTTTTTTATAACATTCATATTAGGACCTTATTTGCCCGATAGCGATCCTATTTGGGAATTCTGTAAATTGTTGGTTAAACTGGTAGAATTTTCTCGTCTTCCTTAATTTAGTGAGGCAGATATAGAGCAGTTCACCAAAGTTATTTCTAAGCATCATAAATTATGTATGGAATTATTTGATACAACATTAAAACCTAAGCAACATTTGCTGCTTCATTATCCGTCTGTCATTGAAGAATGTGGTCCAGTTCTCAACATCCTGTGTTTCAGATTTGAAGCAAAGCATAGAGAACAAGCAATATGCAAACGCCACTTCATCTAGGCGGAATATTTGCACATATTGTGTTTGAAATCTCCTTTGCAGTTTTCTTACCATGTTATTACATCAAGTTTTTTTTAAATCTTCAGTTGAAGGTTATTTTACGCCATCCAAGCTTTCATACAGATCATATTACACTAGTTTGTTGTATCCTATTCCATTTGATTCTGAACTTTAAATGCTTGTATCCTATTCATGCCGGTTTAAAGGAACTCTGTTTAAAGCTGTTAATTTTCAACAAGGACTAGCGATAACGTCTCTGAATTGTATGAAATATTGGAAGCAATAACGATCGAACAAACATTGTTTATTGTAGGACAACTGTGGCAATGTGGTCCATATGACGATGACGATCATCTTTTGGCATATGAAGCTATCCGCTGCACTGAATTAAGAGCATCGTTAACGGTGGGGTATAGAAGCCCGTTTAACAGCGCTCTATCATCACTCACCATCGTACCGGTCGATGCTAAACGCGCTACCAAACTAGCAGCGAGTCTTTCGGGAAGAGTCGGGTGCTCACATTTAGCAGCCCGATAGCAGCGCGTGAAGCGGTTGGTATTTGGTAAAGTCAGTCACCGTCCACCGGTTTGTTGTGTTTTTTTATCGTGCGTTTTATTTCGTGCGACGGGAAAAATAAAAATGGTCAAAATTTTTAAATTTTAATAAAAATGGGAAAATTACGGCGGAGAACCAACGAGCAAGTATGCCCATGAGCGATGCTGAGGATAATGCATGCGTTGATGTCAGTAATCATGCTTACGATGTTGATGAAGATTATCCTGACGATGTGGTTGAAGAAGGTACTGACGATGTTGCCGAAGATAATGCTGACGATGTTGCTGAAGATGAGGTTAACGATAATCAATTCGGTATGATGAAGTGTAACACTCTTGATATCGACTTTGTTACTATGAATTATAAAACGAAATAATTTTATCAATTTTAAATCATTGTTTTATTTTATTTTTATAAAAAAAAAACCAAAGAAATAAATGTGTGTGTATGTGTGTGTGTGTGTGTGTGTGTGTGTGTGTGTGTGTGTGTGTGTGTGTGTGTGTGTGTGTGTGTGTGTGTGTGTGTGTGTGTGTGTGTGTGTGTGTGTGTGTGTGTGTGTGTGTGTGTGTGTGTGTGTGTGTGTGTGTGTGTGTGTGTGTGTGTGTGTGTGAGAGAGAGAGAGAGAGAGAGAGAGAGAGAGAGAGAGAGAGAGAGAGAGAGAGAATGAAAGAAAGAGAAATAAAGTGGAGGGGAGATGGGTGTGTGGTTTTACTCCTCTTCTCCCTTTACGTTCCACAGATGCTCAATAAAATCTGCTTGCAATTGGTAATGAGCAGCTGCCTTGTGTACTTGCTCGTACCGTTTAAGAAAAGCCGTGAAGTCGGTACATTTTGGACCCATTTGCACTGCTACATAGTCTTTTTCAGCAGTCTAATTATATTTATTTAACTGATTTTGGGATTTTTTTAGAATTATTGATGTTTAGAAAATAAGCACTATTCCCGTTTTCGTACGAATCGCTTTTTTACATTACCGTTTCCGTACAAATTCTATCTTCTTTTTGGGACTCAAATCGTATTGAAGAATTTCCGAAAAAATCAAATCAGTTTTCTCCGACATATCACTTCAGATCGTAAAATATTCGCGTGGGTTTGTGGAAAATAGCAACAGGAATAAATGGACGAGATCTTTTTGCCTTCTAAAATGATGCGTCGGAAAAAACTGCTTTTGATTTTTTTCGGAAAGTTTGAGCCTTAAGGTTTTGTACGAAAATGAGAATTAAAAAAAAATAGATTTGTACGAACATATCCGACTGGTACGTAACGGAAATAGAGGTAAGATACACCGCGGCAAGTCGAAATGGTAGGGCATGTGGAAATGGGTATGCTATCTGTAAGCAAAACTGAGTTCTCAATGAATATGTGTTGAAATTTGTATTTTGCGAAGGTGTATAGTGCTTACCTACACATTTCTATTCGCCCCATCGTTTCAACTTGCCTCGGTGTACCTTAAATATTAATTTTGAAAAAAATATCGAATAATTATGCAAGAAAAAGCATGTAGGTACCTTCCGTTTTTGTCCAACCGGCGAAGGAATCGTTTGGACAAGTGTTGCAAGGGAAGGATAAATTCCGTCCGCTAGGTAATACCAACAATCAATGTGCAACTAGCGATTTGAAATTGGTTCACTGTTGTAGAACCCCTAGGTCCGAATTATACCTTGCAGTCTGCACCTTGCAAGAATTCTTGCGCTTGTCGGTACCTTCCGGTACTAGTATCTTGGTTGTTGTTTTGATTCACTATGTTATTTTGACACAACATTTGAGAATGTGTTGGTGTGAGCTACGTTGTTAGGGGCGAATCATTGAGCTTGGGACCGAGCTTGGGACCGATGTGCTAGTACTGACTGAGCCAAGAAAAATATCGTATTTGTTCGGGACCTACTGGTCTTAGAGTTAGTCTATGGTAATACCATAGACTAACTCTAAGACCAGTAGGTCCCGAACAAATACGATTTTTTTCTTGGCTCAGTCAGTACTAGCACATTGGTCCCAAGCTTGGTCCCAAGATCCTTGATTCGCCCCTAACAACGTAGCTCACACCAACACATTCTCAAATGTTGTGTCAAAATAACATAGTGAATCAAAACAACAACCGAGATACTAGTACCGGAAGGACAGAAAAGCGCAAGAATTATTGCAAGGTGCAGACTGCAAGGTATACTTCGGACCTAGGGGTTCGACAACAGTGAACGAATTTCAAATCGCTAGTTGCACATTGATTGTTGGTAATACCAGCGGCTGTATAGTCATGAAGAAAATGAATATATTTTTTGGCTCAGGAAGTACTAGCACACCGGTCCCAAGCTTAATGATTCGCCCTTAATAACGTAGCTCACACCAACACACCCTCAAATATTCTGTCAAAATAACATAGTGAATCAAAACAAAAACGAAGATATTAGTACCGAAAGGTAACGGAAAGCGCAAAAGTTATTGCAAGGTTCAGACTGCAAGGTGTACTTCGGAACTAGAGGTTCTACAACAGTGAACCAATTTCAAATCGCTAGTTTCATATTGATTGTTGGTAATACCAACAATCAATATGCAACTAGCGATTTGAAATTGGTTCACTGTTGTAGAACCCCTTGGTCCGAAGTACACCTTAAAACCCGCACCTAACTGTACATATTTGCGCCTTTGTTTTGATTTGCTGTGTTATTTTGACCGTATTCGTCGATCGCGTCTGCGCGGGACCCGAAAGCTAACTGACAAATCGCCGCAGTGCACTTTTGGAATGTCGTTAGCCCTTACCGGTAGCATCAGCTCGTTGCACGAAGTAGGCATTTGCAGCCTGTACGTCCCTCACGATGCGCAGGAACAAGTTTTGACTCGTCCGGAAACGTCTGCGAAATTGGTCCTAACTTTAGGTAGGATTATCCGAAAAATAATCGTCTACCAGACGTTGCGCTCCTTCTTGCGCCAACCTGTCAATATTAGGTCGTCTCGTGCCTCTTCCCTCGTTTTTACGAATGCATTCCGTTTCAGGTAGAATTGCGTGAGTCTGGACCAGCATCTGGCTAACTAATTCAAGTTAATTGTCACTGGAATCCGAGAATAACACAGAAAACTTCTGCATGTCTTCTTTTAGACTTTAACTCGAAGGCGCCGATGTTGATGACGTTCAAGAGCCAATGTTGTCAAAATGTTTACTTCTACCTCTCTACCGGTACGGAATAGGGTAACTAAATTGTTCACCGCTATAGCAACACCCGATGTGGAGAAGGGTTTGCTAAACTAAAATGAGAGCGCTGCAGCGCTACTGTAGCCCACCGTTAACGATGCTCTAAAACAGATTCTCAATAGACCTTTCTTGTGGATTTTTTTTATTGGCTTATCAGATACTTTTCAATCCGTAGAGTATACTTTTTCATGGGACCCATGTTTTTGGAAGCCTGTAACTATTGAAAAACAATAAAAAACTGATTAATGACCATTTCACCCCATATGCGCCCACTGGTGAAAATCCATTTGGCCCTCTTTTCTCCAATCTAATGTTTATTTTCTGTGGTGAGTTTCATGTAAACTTATTAGCTCTTCACTCCTATGGACAAATCGCATAAACATATGTCAGTGCTCGCGTGAAACGTGGCGGTAGTTTTCTTATTCAGTCACTCTAATGGAAAGTTTCTTAACAAATCTCGACAACTTATTCAAAACGACGTATTGAAATAGTTCGAGCACTTGAAGGAAAGGATTGGACGAAGTCGGCGTCTCCATTTAAACCTTACGCTACTGAACTCTGTGTGGTGGAAGAAGTTCTACTTAGTGGGGAAAGGATTATCATTCCACACTCGCTACAGAATCAAGTCTTACACTTAGCTCACGAAGGACATCCGGGAATTGTGGTAATGAAACGACGTTTAAGGCAAAAAGTATGGTGGCCAAATATGGACGAGGAAGCTGAAAAATATGTCATTCGTTGCAAAGAATGTACCCTTGTGTCCTCTCTTTCGCCTCCGGAACCACTGATTCGAACAAAAATGCCTGAAAAACCATGGACCCATATCGCAGTCGATTTTATGGGACCACTGCCGTCAGGGCACAACCTCTTAGTGCTCGTCGACTATTTCAGTCGTTTTGTTGAAGTGATAGTTATGCGAGAAGTTACCGCTAGATTGACCATCCTGGCCCTTCACGAAACTTTTTGTCGTTACGGAATTCCCGAAACAATGAGAACTGATAACGGTCCACAGTTTGTGAGTGAGGCATTGAATGAATTCAGTGGGAAGTTTGGAATCGATTTAATAAAAACATCGCCATATTGGCCTCAAGCAAATAGAGAAGTTGAACGGGCCAATAGGGTACTGAAGAAACGCTTGCAAATAAGTCAGGAAACACCACATTCCGATTGGAAGTGGGATTTGAGGATGTATTTGTTAATGTATAACTCGACTCCACATTCAATTACTGGAGTTGCTCCATCAGCATTGATGTTTGGGAGAGTACTGAGAGATAAGCTTCCCACAATGCCGTCAGTTAACAATAAACTAATCGAGGAAGTAATGGATAGAGATCGTGAAAGGAAAATGAAAGGATCTGAATATATCAACCAATGCCGTCATGCAACACCAAACGAAATCAAGGTTGGAGATACTGTTGTTGCCAAACGCGTCAATAGAGAGAACAAGTTGTCTAGCAACTTCAGTCCTAAAGAAATGGAAGTTACTCAACGGAATGGACCTGACGTAACGCTTAGATCTAAGGAAACTGGAAAGAGCTATCATAGAAATGTTACTCATCTGAAACCAATTACGTCAAAATCACAAGCCGAAGATCATGAGCCGGTTCAGTCTACAGCTTCGGGATCCAGAAATGAACTACAGGCGACATCAAATCAGTTCCCGTCAAAAGAGGATAAGCAGCTAGAGTCGGAGCCAACGGTAACCGGAACGAGTCTGGAAGTTTCACAACGATGGCCTCAACGAAGTTGTCGTCATCCGGAATACCTGAAAGACTATCGGTTGGATGCAGTTCAAGACCAGAAAGAAGAAGAGGAAGTGTAGTGTCGATGACGACTGTGCGTCACAACGTGACGTTCGGTTTCAAATTATTTGAAATGTATGCATCGCAGTAACCATGAAAATAAAGATTCACTTTTTAGACTACGGTATAACGAACAAGTTGTGTTTTAACTCCTACTCCGATACTTCAATTCCCACCGACTGTGAAATACAACTGCATTCGTTCGTAGATGCCAGTGAGAACGGCACAGCCGCAGCGATATTCCTCCGCTTCGAACACCATGGCATCGTCTGCTGCTCCCTAGTTGCAGCCAAAACCAGGGTGGCACCACTGAAGTTCCATTCTATCCCGAGGATGGAGATGCAGGCAGCTCTTATAGGTGCAAGACTGGCGCGGACTGTTACGCAATCTCTTTCAATCTCGGCCCACCGCGTATTCTTCTGGACGGACTCTCGTGACGTCCTCAGTTGGATAAATTCCGATCATTGGCGGTATATCACCTTTGTGGCGTATCGCGTCAGCGAAATTCTTGACATCACCGAAGCAGTAGATTGGCGCTGGGTGCCTTCAAAACTGAATGTAGCAGATGACGGTACCAAATGGGAAACGAAACCCGATCTTTCCCCAAGCTCCAGGTGGTTCAGAGGTGCTGAATTCCTTTATCGCTGTGAAACGGAATGGCCCCAAGCTTCATCGAAATTTCACCATACAGACAACGAGCTGCGGTCATCTTTTATTGCATTTCACTCCTCTCCCAACCCCTTGGTAATCGCTAGTAACTACTCGAGCTGGAAGCGGTTGAATAACATGGTTGCCTACGTTTACCGTCTCGTCGAAAACTGTCGTCAAAAGCGCGCCAGCATATCAATTGTTCTTGGTACACTCCGTAGAAACAAGCTGTATGCAGCTGAAAGTTTTTTGTTTCGCCTTGCTCAAAAGGAGGGTTACGCTGAAGAAGACGCTTCGCTGACCTACAAACGCAATAACGCCCTAGTGGTGTCAGAAGTGGGAACGCTCCCGAAAAGCAGTCGACTGTTCAAGCTATCACCTTGGTTGGACAACCGTGGAGTTATGCGAATGCGTAGTAGAATAGCCGCCTGTCAATATGCCACCGAGGAAGCTAAGAAACCAGTGATACTCCCGAATGACCACCCCGTAACCACCCTATTGATGGCTCACTATCCCCAGCAGTATCATCAACAATCAATGTGCAACTAGCGATTTGAAATTGGTTCACTGTTGTAGAACCCCTAGTTCCGAAGTACACCTTGCAGTCTGCACCTTGCCATGCACTCTTGCGCTTTTCAGTACCTTTTGGTACAAGTATCTTTGTTTTTGTTTAGATTCGCTATGTTATTTTGACAGAATATTTGAGAGTGTATTGGTGTGAGTTACGGTCTTAGGGGCGAATCATTAAGCTTGGGACCGAGCGTGGGTCCGGTGTGCTAGTACTTCCTGAGCCAAAAAATTATTCGTTTTCTTCATGACTATCCACCCGCTGGTATCATCATCAAAATCACGCGGCCATTATCAATGAACTACGTCAACGGTTCGTCATACCTCGGATCCGTGTTCGGTATGCAACAATCAGAAAAAACTGCCAACGATGCAAAAATGAATCCTGTATTCCGCAACCCCCAGTCATGGCGGACCTTCCAGCAGAACGGTTAGCTGCCTATTCACAACCCTTCACACACGTTGGAGTTGATTATTTCGGCCCAATGGAAGTCGCTATTGGGATAAGAACGGAAAAAAGATGGGGAATGATCGTCATCTGTCTTACGACGCGAGCGGTTCATATCGGGTTGGTCAACTCTTTGAGTACCGATTCCTGCATAATTGCTCTGAGGAACTTCATGAACCGCAGAGGTACGCCAAGATCAATTCGCAGTGATCGAGGAACCAACTTCATCGGCGCTAGCCGAGAGCTGAAAAAGCTAAACGAAGCAATCAATCACGAACAGGTTATGAAAGCATTCGTAACCGTGGAGACAAGCTAGAGTCTCAACCCACCTTTGGCTCCCCATATGGGGGGCAGCTGGGAGTGACTGATTTGTAGCCTGAAGATGAAGTGCTGAGAAGCCTACTCATTGAAGTCGAAAATACACTCAATTCACGACCGCTCACCCATGTGCTCATTGACAGCGATTCATCACCTGCCCTCACACCTAACCACTTCCTCCTTGGGTCATCTGATGGCATGAAGCCCTTCACCACACTCAATGACACTGGTGAACTTATCAAGCAAAACTGGCGCACATAGCAAGCATTAGCGAACCAGTTCTGGAAGCGTTGGATTGCTGATTATCTTCCGGAAATCACAAAGCGAACAAAATGGTTTGTCGATTGTAAGCCGATCGCTGTAAACGACGTTGTAGTCATCGTAGACTCTAACCTGCCCCGAAATTGCTGGCCAAAGGGAAGAGTCATCGCAACTTATCCAAGCAAGGATGGTCGGAACCGGTCAGCTGCGGTAAGGACGTCTAATGGCATCTATGATCGCCTTGTAGCTAAATTAGCTGTTCTGGACATTCGATGCGGTGAGGAGCAAGTTGACCAGACGTTCAACCTACCCGGGGGGACTGTTAGCCATCCTTAGTTGGCTGCGCATCTCCACTGTCCAGGAGACCCATCGACCCACTGCTAGTTCACTCCAACACCACATGAACGCCACTGTAATCGGGTATGACATCGAACTGGTAAGCAATCGGATGAGACAAGAACAAGAAACAATACAGCTACAACGTGCAATCCTAAATTACTACCTTAAAAACTAGTTTCTACATTTAAGCTACTATCTCATAGTTAGAACATCTATACTATAATTGAATTATTATCTATACTACGATTCTAGAGCCTAATATTACGACACCCGGTGAGCTAACCTGAATCTTAGCCTAGAGTATTGGATTAGTGCCCCATTTCCTCTCTTAAACTAGATTCTAACTTAATAATAAAAAGGGGACTAAACGATAACTATAAAATGTTGCGAGTGGCAACAATCGGAGGGGGGTTTCTTCCGTGATTATAATATCTCCATAAATCTCCAGTTAGTGGTTTTGATATTATAATCACGGAAGAAATCCCCCTCCGTTTGATCCGTTTGTTGCCACTCGCAACAGGGTGTTAGGTTAAGTTGTTCGTAATTCGCTCTACAACCAACATAAAAAAGCAAGATTGTTTTACAATTTCGCATGATTTTGTTCCATTTCGTGCTGTGGATCGTAAGTTGGAGGACAAATCCAACATTGGTTGTGGGCAAAAAAGCAACAAAGCAATTCGCTTTTAAAAATTAAATATGTGCGTGAGGTTGTGCGCAGTGGTTGAGTAAGAGATGGGAGCCCGAAAGTCAGATGACTCACAAAATTAAAATATGAAAATTTGAGACCGAGATTTAAACCGAGACTGTCACATGGCGGCCCTTGATGGCAACCATTCAGCCAATTTGACAAACTAAAAACATTTAATAGAAACCTTACATTTGGTTCGCTTGGCGAGGAATTCAGGGTACAGCATTGAGGCAAATGGATATATTTTACACCAGGCTGTGTGCAACCTGTCGCAATCACACACTTGCATGGCTTTGTTAATTTCATAAAACGCTTTGTCGATGATCAGTGAGAACAAAAATAGAACACTTGAAGGCGGCATTACAACAGTGGCCAATAACGTTGCACCATTTTGTGATATCGACTCATTCATATTATATTGATATGTTGATGATGATTGAATAAGGACACCACAGCGATAAATTTGTTTCGAGCTATTTGTGCCTGCGAGCCGCTTGCACACACGTGCATAGCTTCATTTGTACCATGAAACGCTTTGTGGATCAAAATGGGCAAAATTGCCTTTTCTGAATCATGCGGATTTCTCAAGATATGATAGCAAAAACTGCAATTGCATTTTTTGCCACCTTCTCAACTTTTAGGTGTATGTTCATTGTTCAGTCTGTTCAATCTACAGTTGAAGATTGTGTAAATGCCTATTTTTATCGTAATATTACGTGCTGCCAAACACTCAGGCCGTCCTGCAGCTCAAGAAGACTGATAAGAACATTTTAATCGCGAACCATGTTCCCTCCGTAAACACAGGACCCATTTAACACTAGCAAGCACGTTGGATATTCAACAAACAAACTATCATTAACAGTTAATTCGAGCTGAACTGCAGTTTCTATAAATTTTCGTGGAGAACCAATAGCGGAAGAAGAACCGGAGCATCACATACCAATAGCATAGGGTTTCATGGTTCTTTACACACTTAAATTCGATTTCGCTGTTCGGTAAAAAAAATTGACGAAACATTTCGGTAAACATAGGATCTTACCGATTTTTCGGTATACATAAAAAATGTTACCGTAATTTTGTAACACTTTACCGAACGATCTGTAATGTTAAATTTTATTTACCGTATACGGTAGAAACAAATACAATCAATACGGTAAAAACAAACAATCACTGAATACGGTAAGCACTTTACCGAACAAAACGTAAAACGAACTCTGAATCACCGAAGCCCGGTAAAGTATTATTAACTGTCAAACTGTCAGCCATTTTCTATGAAGTCTCGTGGTTCCAGTGATCGGTTGTCCAGAAGGTGGTTTGGATATTGATTAATTTTAATTATTCCATGTATGTATGTAGAAAATAAACCAGCGTTAATTAGAGCTTTCATCCGGCTAGCTATAAATATTTCAAATGTGCTGATTACACGCTAAACAATCAATAGGTTCGATGTAATAATGGATTTTTATTCTAAATGATACACATGCAAAATATATTTGCTGCATTGTATCCATCTACAGGTAGAAGACAACTTCACTGACCAGCATCCGATGCAGCCGACACTTATCGTTCGTAGTATTTCGTTGACTGCGCCATATGCTGGAAAGACCTCACAGTCCTGGTCGGAATAACAACAAATATAGTTTTGCTTAATATATTTATAAACCAATAACATCCGAATATTTTGGTGTTTAATGATAAACACAAAAAAAAATACCGAAACGGTTCGGTACCAGACTACACAAATTACCGAACTGTACGGTATTTTTTGACAGATCATCAAATCTTCCATTACCGAATTGTACGGTAGTTTTTGACAGTTCATTAAAAAATTTGATTACCGAACGTTCGGTAATTGATTTAATTACCGAACAGATTACCGAACGTTCAGCTGTTGAAAGTTCGGTAAAAAATTACCGAATACTGTAAAATTTTCTAAGTGTGTAGACTGAATAAAATATAGTAGAAATTTATCAATTCGATGACAATTTCTTCACATCAACAAGGAGTCCTATACGTCAACTTTGCAGTTATGTCACTGACATAGCTCACCCTTTCGTTTTTTGACGTAGGACTTACGTCTCTCTTTTCTATTCCTGTATAGGGGCGCCGTTCTAAAATTTCTGAAATCGCAAGCGTTACGCGGGTTTGGAGACTTTGAACGATAATATCTCCTCTCTGGCCCACAGACATTTTACGATAAGTATTTCATTCACAAGGTAGAACATCAACGCTGAATCCCTGTTGCAAACTTAATTCATAATGTTTGTTTAAACTAATTAAAATGTACTTAAAAGAAAAATGTCTAAACGCACAACGCTATTGGTCGAAAATGACATCATGTTTGCGCCTCGCTCTGATTGGTTCATACTGCCACAGTTACCGTGCCAACGAATATCAAACATGTGGGGACGACCGACCAATCATCAGTTCTCGCTGAGCATTCGTATGCGACAGACTTGTCTGCGGAGCACGTTGGAAGAAAACGCCACCCGTGAAAACAAGAAGACCAGAATCATCCACGTCACCTGCAGTTAGCCATCCGCAACGACGAGGAGACGAACAAACTTTTCTCCGGTGTGACCATTTCACAGAGTGGTGTCCTGCAGCCCAAGAAGACTGAAGAAAATTTCAATCGCGAACCATGTTATCAACTATAATCCGTCCTTTTCAGGACGATCAAATCAAGTTGCCAACTAAAGAGTATGTTTGATTGAAATTTCTCTTGAGCTCATCGAAATTTTCATTACCACGCACCGGCTCAATATGGCGTTAAAAGCCGCGTCTCGGAGAAAATGGCCAAATCAATCGCCCACATCATCTTCGTGGTCAAGTGGTTAGCGGCGTCGCCCGTCGTTTATTGCCATGAAGTGAGGGTTCGATTCCCGCTCTAGCCTGTGGAACTTTTTGCAAAACGAAAATGTCCAGTCTAATCCACTGGGTGTTAGGTTAAATTGTTCGTTGTAATTCGCTCTATGGTCAATGTTCAGTCTGCACACTCTCGAGTGGAAGACGTTGCAAATCGCGTTCAATCGCGAACCATGTTCCCTCCGTTAACAACTAAAACCCGGTCTTTTCATGACGAACAAATAAATTTGCCAACTAAAGAGTATGTTTGAATGAAATTTCTCTTGAGCTCATCGAATTTTCATTACCACGCACCGGCTCAACATGGCGTTGCCCGAAAAGCCGCATTCTGGAGAAAATGAGCAACGTTTTTTATTAGCATTCATATATAAATCTCTATTTGCCATGTTAAAACTAGCAAGCACGTTGTACATTCAATAAACGAAATATTAACAGTTAATTTGACTCGAACTGCAACACGGCAGACGAATTATGTGTTTCACATATTCGGTGTAGGGGGTAGGTTAGCTTCATTGTAGTTCTTGTTGTACATAGGTTCATAGTGGATTAGTTGCAGATAGTAGATTAGGTTAGTTGCAGGTAGTTTTAAAGTGTGAGTTATAATTTTTCTGGCCAATATTTACAAACTATTGTTTGTATTGTTACTATTGTTATGCAGTTTCAGAAGCAAGTGTGTCTAAATCTCAACTCTCTTTGGATAGGGTTCTGAGGCCCTGACAAGGGCCGTTTTTCTGTTGCCTGAGTAGAAAAGATGCGAATTTAACCTCCGAAACCCCTGTCGCTCTAATGAAAACTAATGATTTTATTTCCACGCTGCTGTCTGGCGTAACAACTGAGGCCCGTCCCCTTTTGTAAAATTTGATTTGCATTGCCTTCGTTGAGAACCCCCTTCTTGTCATGTTATGATATATGCCATTATATAAAACAGGCCTGGCATTCCCTTTAAAACAATAAAGAAGAAGAATAGTAATCATCCGTTATTGGATCATCGACACGTTCAGACGTGTGTATCCCGCTCTCGTGATAAAAAAGCGCTTTTCCGAGATGTTCCGAGTTTTTGGCCCTGATGCTGGAAATCGAGTAGACGCTGATGTGGCGCCTGATGTGGCTGGCACGTCCGCTAGACGAGGCAAGCGGAAGAAGCCCGACGTCGACGCTGACGTAAATCATCCCTCCGTAAACAACTAAAATCTGTCCTTTTCAGGACGACCAAATCAATTTACCGATTAAAGAGTATGTTTGATTGAAATTTCTCTTGAGCTCATCGAAATGTTCATTACCACGCACCGGCTCAACATGGCGTTGCTTAAACTGCCGCGTCCCGGAGAAAATGGCCAAATCAATCGCCCACATCATCTTCGTGGTCAAGTGGCTAGCGGCGTCGCCCGTCGTTCAAGCGGTTGTTGTCATGAAGTTGAGGGTTCGATTCCCGCTCCAGCCAGTGGAACTTTTTGCAAAACGAAAATGTCTAAACTGGTCTACTTGGTGTTAGGTTAAGTTCTTCGTAATTCGCTCTACACCCAAACTAAAAAAGTAAGATTGTTATACAATTTCGCTTGATTTTGTTCCATTTTTGCTATTGATCGTAAGTTGGATGAAAAATCTAACATTAGTTGTGGGCAAAACAGCAACAGCAATTCGCAATGAAAAATTGAACGTGTGCGTGAGATTGTTCGCAGTGATATTTAGTTGATGAGTAAGAGATGAGTGTTCGAAAGTCAGATGGCTCACAAAAATAAAATGTGCACATCAAGATCGAGATACAGACCGGGACCGCTAGCTAGCGCGGCGGCTCTTGATGGCAACCAATTAGCCACTTTGACATGGTAAGAATGTGGGAATAGAAACCCAACAGTTAGTTCACTTGGCGAGGAATTCAGGGTGCAGCAATGAAGCAAATGGACATATTTTCCACCAAGCTATGTGCAACCTGTCGTTAACAAACTTGCATGGCATGGCATTGTTTATTTCATAAAACGCTTTGTCGATGATCAGTGAGAACAAACATAGAACACTTGACGGCGGCAATACAACAGTGGCCAATAGCGTTGCGGCATTTTGTGATATCGACTCATCCATATTGTATATTGTTGGTGTATGTTGGTGATGATTGAATATGGAGCCTACAGCGATAAAATTGTTTCGAGCTATTTTTGCTTGCCAGTCGCTTGCACACATTTGCATGGCTTCATTTGTACCATAAAACGCTTTGTGAATCAAAATGGGCGAAATTGCCTTTTCTGAATCATGCGGATTTCTCAAGATATCATAGTATAAACTGCAATTGCATTTTTTACCACCTTTTCAACTTTTGGGTACATGTTCAATCTTCAGTCTGTACAATCTCGAGTTAGAAACGGTGTAAATGCCTATTTTTATCGTAGTATCACGTGCCGCCAAACACTCAGGCTGTCCTGCACCCCAAGAAAACTGATATTTCATGATTTCAATCGCGAACCATGTTCCCTCCGTAAACACAGGATACATTTCACACTTACAAGCACGTTGGACATTTTAGCGCCATCATTTGATTAGGGCGAATCTGCTTTTGTAAACAAACACTTTGTCTGCTAATTTATCGGAAGTTGAATACAATTCCTTCAAATTGAATATATCAGCGGAAAGAGATAAAGCTCCTCTCCCTTAAAGATCGCTTAATTTGTATTTGTGACCTTTTGTTCAAGAGCAAATGACTACGAAAGCCATTGTTTACAAAAGCAAATTCGCCTTAATCTAATGTTGGCGATGATTTAACAAACAAAATATCATTAACAGTCAATTCGAGGCGAACTGCAGTTTCTATAAATTTTCGTGAAGAACCAATAGCGGAAGAAGAACCGGAGCCTCACACACCAACAGCACAGGGTTTCATGGTTCTTTAGACTGAATAAAATATAGTAGAAATTCATGAATTCGATGACATCAATTTCTTCACATCAACAAGCAGTCCTACGTCAACTTTGCAGTTATGTCACTGACATAACTCATCCTTTTGTTTTTATGCTGCGACAGCTAAAAAGCGGAATTAGGTAAATGCTTATTTGAAAATGGCGTTAGCATCAAGTCACGGGCAGAATTAATTTTCTTTTCTCAGCGGTGCCTACTTTTTACGCATTTTTTCTTTTGCCGTTGACATGCTTGAAAAGGCGTAAAAAGTACTCTTCATATGTGTATAAAAACTAGTCACTTTTTGACGTATAAACTATAATCTTGAAAATGTGCAAAATATAGTCATAAAATGAGTTGATCAAATTTACCGTGTAACATAGAGACACGCAGAGAGTGAAGCCAGAAAACCAATCGAACCGTAAAACGGAGCACCAATCGAGCAAAGTAAATAAACATGATGGCTGTGCTAAAAAATGCATGGGGAGTATTGTAAACGAGGTTCCGTTGAACTTACTGTTTTGTGCTGTTGTGGTTGTACTCTAATAAAATATTTAAATTATAAACCACCATAAATATCGTATTCTACATTTAGTAATCATCCAATAAACTAGAAATGTTCAGATACGTATGTACACATATGCAAGCAATCTGTTTTTTTGTTTTGTTTTCAAAGTCAAATTGTTTAGATCAATATTCTAACCCCACCGCAGTTCTGAATAGGGTAATATGAAAACCTCAGAATAAAAAATCAACCAGGGATTATGTGAAAATTAATAATAATAATAATTGTTTTTTCATGAATAAAAGAAAGTTTATTTATCAAAGGGTAAAGTATAAAACAGTGATTAAACAAAAAAAAAAACAATAAACAAAAAAAACGAATGATCGTTCACAGGAACGAATTTAGTATAGTTACCGCGCCATTGAACGGCTGTCCGGTTTGTTCGACCTTATTTTATACGGTTGAAAAATTCTTAACCTGAAGGTAACAAATTTCGATTATGTTTTTGCGAATGTTGTGATAATCTTCAAAGACTTCGATTCTGATTAACATCATCAAAGCTGTCAACTCTGTTTTAATATTTTTGTTTTTTGTTATCAAGCCGGATATGTTCTCGCGGAAAACTCTCTCAAGTGCAACGAAAAACATTTCTACAGGTTCGGTAATATAAAATTAACGCATCTCCGATGTAATCTTTGTAAATAGTAAATTTAGTGAAAGATCTCAGATAAGGTAATTATTCATTTACAAAAGGTGAGAAACATGCTGCACAAACAGTATAGTTCATGGCAACGCTCCTCAATATGTAACCTCCAATACTAAAAATCTGATTTCTTTCAGAGTTATCAAAAACCGTATCTTCAAAAACGTCGTTTGAATATCCCATCTCTAAATTTTCTCCTTCATCTCGGGTCATTTTAGTACTACTATTTGCATACGGCTCCAAATTTCTGATACTAGCTGTGAAATTCATCAACTACGGTGTTTCATGATGCTCATAGGAGGCACCCGGTATTTCTGACATAAACTGAGAGACCGAAAGAAGTCTAAGATTATCTTCAAATTGTAAGGCGGTTGGTCGCTTTTGCTTAAATCTTAGCAAGGAAAAAATGTTTTCCAAGCAATCCTGCGTAAATCTTGCAGTGTAAACCGCTGTATACTTTTCAGTATATAGAAAATGGTATTGAAGTCGAAGAATTGAATTCGTACATAAAATTGAAGCTGTTTACTATGGCTTCCACCGCTTTTTGACCCAACTTTGCAATCAAAAATAAATGTACCTTACGTTCCTAGAAATGACACTGTTTGATTGTACACATTCAAATTTGGAATACTCAAAGCATGATTAAACTGACGGGAAGTCATCAGTTTGAACCAACGCCACACTGTTTCAATCCCAAGTGTCGTGGTTAACAACTCTTTACGACCAGTTTCCTGACTCATAAAGCGCAATTCTGCTGCCACGTCGTGATTGACGAGCTTGTAGGAATTCGAAACTTTCATGGCATCCAGAGTACTGCCGTTAAGGAAATCTATTTCCTTGAAAGTCAAGCGAGATGCCATTTTAAGCGCTTTACCATTCTCAAAAAGAATAAGGTCTCTGAGATGATAAATGTCTGCTTCGTTCGCTATTAAGCCATTTTCACCAACAACCTGCTGTGAAAGATAGACCTATTCTTCACCCAACCCTGTACACGGCTTTTAAAGACGTGAGTGGCGTCTGCTAATATTTCAAACGCATCACCAGTCCTGATAGGGTGCTGTAGTGCACAGCTTTCTAATACTTCGCCCTTCATGTGCTTTAGCCCAAAATCATTCCACATTTTAATGTTATTAGGGCCACAGTCCGATGGTGTGAAATTAACTTTAAGTCCGAGTGACTCAGCCCTGTTGATAATGTCCACAATCACTGATTTCATAACATCCGTCTGGAATCGAATTTCCGGTCACGTCACCGAAGTATTTTTTGTTGTTACAGCAATAGGAGAAACTTTGGTCGATTGACATTTCATCCAACACAAGACCGCAATCCTTTCTCAATATCAAAATGCAGATTTTGAAGATACACTTGCTGCGTACGGATCGACGGAAACGGATAGTTCTTTTTGTCTCGAAGAAACTTAAACCCTTGAGCTCCACATGCAAATCTTACTTCGAAGCTGTCAACAATTGATCACAGTCCATTCTCGTACTCGCTTAACATCTCCTTGTAATAGCCGGACTTGTTCCGGATTGAACAGTTTCGAACCAGCATCGCGGAAGGAATGTTTCTTCGAACGTTGAAGCTTCTGACGAAGACGTTTCATGTTTTTTCTGTTGCTGCTGATTTCTCTGCCGGAGCGTTTGAACCATTCGGATAAGTCTAAGAAATTGATAAAATACACAAAACGTAATTAAGTATAACTGCCCTAAACTATCATATATGGCTTGATTTCATTTATTTAAATTACCTGAATCGGTTGCATTTCATAAGTCGTTCAGGCCTCGTGGATGTTTCATGTAGATCATTAGAGCATCCAGTAATTGTCGAACCTATGGTTTCATTAGAGCTACTTGGTGTTGTGCGCTCATCTCCTCACTGACCAAAGAAACCTGGACATAAAATCGAAATATTATAATCTTCAACAATAAATTGCAGTCTAGATAATGGCACAAACTTGGATGTCTCCGACATTTCCGCTTAAATTGGGAACATTCACATACTCTGGAATAGCTCCCAAGACGGTCAATATTTTTTCTCCTTCGGATGCAACATACAAATCACGTTCGTAGTTGAAATGGAGCTGAAATGTATTATTTAATAAACATTATTTGAATAGCAATACATTATTTCAATACATACGCTACACAGCTGAGAGTTTTCAACGTTGTAATCTGGAGGAAGCTGACAAAATTTCATTCATTTTTCCCTTATGGCAACGTCTTTGGGGAATCGGAAAAAGCTAACACTAGTGGACACCTTCAAATTTTCTTCATTCGCTCGGTAGCCATGGAGCTGTGCAGAGCGGTAATGGGCCAGTACTACTCTGGCAGCTGGCGGTTGCAAGTACCCTGCAGGAGGGTATGCGGGAGAGCAACCAGCCAGAATGATGGCTCAGCGGCTGTCGCTAGTGAGTGGCTGGCTAGACAGCCACTATATGTATAGATATGTATATATGTAGATGATTTCTGAATATATGTAGATGATATAGATAAATATTTAGATGTATATGGTCATGATATTCATATATTTGTTGATTATATCGATATATATATGTAGATGATATAAATGTATTTGATGATGATATAAATGTATTTGATGATGATCGATATTTATGTAGATAAGACGCAACGTTGAGTGTTATAAATCCGCAATCACTATGTCTGTACAGGCAGAACGGCATTTTTCGGGGTAGAACCATCTGTGTTTAGCGCCCTGGTTCCCAAATTTCGACAGAATGTCAATAACTATTATTGTTATGCAGTTTCAGAAGCAAGTGTGTCTAAATCTCAACTCTCTTTGGATAGGGTTCTGAGGCCCTGACAAGGCGCTTTTTTGTTTGCCGGGGGGAAAAAAGACGCAATTTTACCCCCCAAACCCCCTGGCCTTATAAAAAAAAATTATTTTTTTTTTTCCCCGGTGGTGGGGGGGGTAAAAAAGGGGCCCCCCCCTTTTGTAAAATTTGATTTGCATTGCCTTCGTTGAGAACCCCCTTCTTGTCATGTTATGATATATGCCATTATATAAAACAGGCCTGGCATTCCCTTTAAAACAATAAAGAAGAAGAATAGTAATCATCCGTTATTGGATCATCGACACGTTCAGACGTGTGTATCCCGCTCTCGTGATAAAAAAGCGCTTTTCCGAGATGTTCCGAGTTTTTGGCCCTGATGCTGGAAATCGAGTAGACGCTGATGTGGCGCCTGATGTGGCTGGCACGTCCGCTAGACGAGGCAAGCGGAAGAAGCCCGACGTCGACGCTGACGTAAATCATCCCTCCGTAAACAACTAAAATCTGTCCTTTTCAGGACGACCAAATCAATTTACCGATTAAAGAGTATGTTTGATTGAAATTTCTCTTGAGCTCATCGAAATGTTCATTACCACGCACCGGCTCAACATGGCGTTGCTTAAACTGCCGCGTCCCGGAGAAAATGGCCAAATCAATCGCCCACATCATCTTCGTGGTCAAGTGGCTAGCGGCGTCGCCCGTCGTTCAAGCGGTTGTTGTCATGAAGTTGAGGGTTCGATTCCCGCTCCAGCCAGTGGAACATTTTGCAAAACGAAAATGTCTAAACTGGTCTACTTGGTGTTAAGTTCTTTGTAATTCGCTCTACACCCAAACTAAAAAAGTAAGATTGTTATACAATTTCGCTTGATTTTGTTCCATTTTTGCTATTGATCGTAAGTTGGATGAAAAATCTAACATTAGTTGTGGGCAAAACAGCAACAGCAATTCGCAATGAAAAATTGAACGTGTGCGTGAGATTGTTCGCAGTGATATTTAGTTGATGAGTAAGAGATGAGTGTTCGAAAGTCAGATGGCTCACAAAAATAAAATGTGCACATCAAGATCGAGATACAGACCCGGACCGCTAGCGCGGCGGCTCTTGATGGCAACCAATTAGCCACTTTGACAAGGTGAGAATGTGGGAATAAAAACCCAACAGTTAGTTCATTTGGCGAGGAATTCAGGGTGCAGCAATGAAGCAAATGGACATATTTTCCACCAAGCTATGTGCAACCTGTCGCTAACAAACTTGCATGGCATGGCATTGTTTATTTCATAAAACGCTTTGTCTATGATCAGTGAGAACAAACATAGAACACTTGACGGCGGCAATACAACAGTGGCCAATAGCGTTGCGGCATTTTGTGATATCGACTCATCCATATTGTATATTGTTGGTGTATGTTGGTGATGATTGAATATGGAGCCTACAGCGATAAAATTGTTTCGAGCTATTTTTGCTTGCCAGTCGCTTGCACACATTTGCATGGCTTCATTTGTACCATAAAACGCTTTGTGAATCAAAATGGGCGAAATTGCCTTTTCTGAATCATGCGGATTTCTCAAGATATCATAGTATAAACTGCAATTGCATTTTTTACCACCTTTTCAACTTTTGGGTACATGTTCAATCTTCAGTCTGTACAATCTCGAGTTAGAAACGGTGTAAATGCCTATTTTTATCGTAGTATCACGTGCCGCCAAACACTCAGGCTGTCCTGCACCCCAAGAAAACTGATATTTCATGATTTCAATCGCGAACCATGTTCCCTCCGTAAACACAGGATACATTTCACACTTACAAGCACGTTGGACATTTTAGCGCCATCATTTGATTAGGGCGAATCTGCTTTTGTAAACAAACACTTTGTCTGCTAATTTATCGGAAGTTGAATACAATTCCTTCAAATTGAATATATCAGCGGAAAGAGATAAAGCTCCTCTCCCTTAAAGATCGCTTAATTTGTATTTGTGACCTTTTGTTCAAGAGCAAATGACTACGAAAGCCATTGTTTACAAAAGCAAATTCGCCTTAATCTAATGTTGGCGATGATTTAACAAACAAAATATCATTAACAGTCAATTCGAGGCGAACTGCAGTTTCTATAAATTTTCGTGAAGAACCAATAGCGGAAGAAGAACCGGAGCCTCACACACCAACAGCACAGGGTTTCATGGTTCTTTAGACTGAATAAAATATAGTAGAAATTCATGAATTCGATGACATCAATTTCTTCACATCAACAAGCAGTCCTACGTCAACTTTGCAGTTATGTCACTGACATAACTCATCCTTTTGTTTTTATGCTGCGACAGCCTAAAACAATGCTGGAAATTAAACACTGCGCTTATCAAATAAATGCTTATTTGAAAATGGCGTTAGCATCAAGTCACGGGCAGAATTAATTTTCTTTTCTCAGCGGTGCCTACTTTTTACGCATTTTTCTTTTGCCGTTGACATGCTTGAAAAGGCGTAAAAAGTACTCTTCATATGTGTATAAAAACTAGTCACTTTTTGACGTATAAACTATAATCTTGAAAATGTGCAAAATATAGTCATAAAATGAGTTGATCAAATTTACCGTGTAACATAGAGACACGCAGAGAGTGAAGCCAGAAAACCAATCGAACCGTAAAACGGAGCACCAATCGAGCAAAGTAAATAAACATGATGGCTGTGCTAAAAAATGCATGGGGAGTATTGTAAACGAGGTTCCGTTGAACTTACTGTTTTGTGCTGTTGTGGTTGTACTCTAATAAAATATTTAAATTATAAACCACCATAAATATCGTATTCTACATTTAGTAATCAGCCAATAAACTAGAAATGTTCAGATACGTATGTACACATATGCAAGCAATCTGTTTTTTTGTTTTGTTTTCAAAGTCAAATTGTTTAGATCAATATTCTAACCCCACCGCAGTTCTGAATAGGGTAATATGAAAACCTCAGAATAAAAAATCAACCAGGGATTATGTGAAAATTAATAATAATAATAATAATTGTTTTTTCATGAATAAAAGAAAGTTTATTTATCAAAGGGTAAAGTATAAAACAGTGATTTAACAAAAAAAAATAAACAAAAAAAACGAATGATCGTTCACAGGAACGAATTTAGTATAGTTACCGCGCCATTGAACGGCTGTCCGGTTTGTTCGACCTTATTTTATACGGTTGAAAAATTCTTAACCTGAAGGTAACAAATTTCGATTATGTTTTTGCGAATGTTGTGATAATCTTCAAAGACTTCGATTCTGATTAACATCATCAAAGCTGTCAACTCTGTTTTAATATTTTTGTTTTTTGTTATCAAGCCGGATATGTTCTCGCGGAAAACTCTCTCAAGTGCAACGAAAAACATTTCTACAGGTTCGGTAATATAAAATTAACGCATCTCCGATGTAATCTTTGTAAATAGTAAATTTAGTGAAAGATCTCAGATAAGGTAATTATTCATTTACAAAAGGTGAGAAACATGCTGCACAAACAGTATAGTTCATGGCAACGCTCCTCAATATGTAACCTCCAATACTAAAAATCTGATTTCTTTCAGAGTTATCAAAAACCGTATCTTCAAAAACGTCGTTTGAATATCCCATCTCTAAATTTTCTCCTTCATCTCGGGTCATTTTAGTACTACTATTTGCATACGGCTCCAAATTTCTGATACTAGCTGTGAAATTCATCAACTACGGTGTTTCATGATGCTCATAGGAGGCACCCGGTATTTCTGACATAAACTGAGAGACCGAAAGAAGTCTAAGATTATCTTCAAATTGTAAGGCGGTTGGTCGCTTTTGCTTAAATCTTAGCAAGGAAAAAATGTTTTCCAAGCAATCCTGCGTAAATCTTGCAGTGTAAACCGCTGTATACTTTTCAGTATATAGAAAATGGTATTGAAGTCGAAGAATTGAATTCGTACATAAAATTGAAGCTGTTTACTATGGCTTCCACCGCTTTTTGACCCAACTTTGCAATCAAAAATAAATGTACCTTACGTTCCTAGAAATGACACTGTTTGATTGTACACATTCAAATTTGGAATACTCAAAGCATGATTAAACTGACGGGAAGTCATCAGTTTGAACCAACGCCACACTGTTTCAATCCCAAGTGTCGTGGTTAACAACTCTTTACGACCAGTTTCCTGACTCATAAAGCGCAATTCTGCTGCCACGTCGTGATTGACGAGCTTGTAGGAATTCGAAACTTTCATGGCATCCAGAGTACTGCCGTTAAGGAAATCTATTTCCTTGAAAGTCAAGCGAGATGCCATTTTAAGCGCTTTACCATTCTCAAAAAGAATAAGGTCTCTGAGATGATAAATGTCTGCTTCGTTCGCTATTAAGCCATTTTCATCAACAACCTGCTGTGAAAGATAGATATACCTATTCTTCACCCAACCCTGAACACGGCTTTTAAAGACGTGAGTGGCGTCTGCTAATATTTCAAACGCATCACCAGTCCTGATAGGGTGCTGTAGTGCACAGCTTTCTAATACTTCGCCCTTCATGTGCTTTAGCCCAAAATCATTCCACATTTTAATGTTATTAGGGCCACAGTCCGATGGTGTGAAATTAACTTTAAGTCCGAGTGACTCAGCCCTGTTGATAATGTCCACAATCACTGATTTCATAACATCCGTCTGGAATCGAATTTCCGGTCACGTCACCGAAGTATTTTTTGTTGTTACAGCAATAGGAGAAACTTTGGTCGATTGACATTTCATCCAACACAAGACCGCAATCCTTTCTCAATATCAAAATGCAGATTTTGAAGATACACTTGCTGCGTACGGATCGACGGAAACGGATAGTTCTTTTTGTCTCGAAGAAACTTAAACCCTTGAGCTCCACATGCAAATCTTACTTCGAAGCTGTCAACAATTGATCACAGTCCATTCTCGTACTCGCTTAACATCTCCTTGTAATAGCCGGACTTGTTCCGGATTGAACAGTTTCGAACCAGCATCGCGGAAGGAATGTTTCTTCGAACGTTGAAGCTTCTGACGAAGACGTTTCATGTTTTTTCTGTTGCTGCTGATTTCTCTGCCGGAGCGTTTGAACCATTCGGATAAGTCTAAGAAATTGATAAAATACACAAAACGTAATTAAGTATAACTGCCCTAAACTATCATATATGGCTTGATTTCATTTATTTAAATTACCTGAATCGGTTGCATTTCATAAGTCGTTCAGGCCTCGTGGATGTTTCATGTAGATCATTAGAGCATCCAGTAATTGTCGAACCTATGGTTTCATTAGAGCTACTTGGTGTTGTGCGCTCATCTCCTCACTGACCAAAGAAACCTGGACATAAAATCGAAATATTATAATCTTCAACAATAAATTGCAGTCTAGATAATGGCACAAACTTGGATGTCTCCGACATTTCCGCTTAAATTGGGAACATTCACATACTCTGGAATAGCTCCCAAGACGGTCAATATTTTTTCTCCTTCGGATGCAACATACAAATCACGTTCGTAGTTGAAATGGAGCTGAAATGTATTATTTAATAAACATTATTTGAATAGCAATACATTATTTCAATACATACGCTACACAGCTGAGAGTTTTCAACGTTGTAATCTGGAGGAAGCTGACAAAATTTCATTCATTTTTCCCTTATGGCAACGTCTTTGGGGAATCGGAAAAAGCTAACACTAGTGGACACCTTCAAATTTTCTTCATTCGCTCGGTAGCCATGGAGCTGTGCAGAGCGGTAATGGGCCAGTACTACTCTGGCAGCTGGCGGTTGCAAGTACCCTGCAGGAGGGTATGCGGGAGAGCAACCAGCCAGAATGATGGCTCAGCGGCTGTCGCTAGTGAGTGGCTGGCTAGACAGCCACTATATGTATAGATATGTATATATGTAGATGATTTCTGAATATATGTAGATGATATAGATAAATATTTAGATGTATATGGTCATGATATTCATATATTTGTTGATTATATCGATATATATATGTAGATGATATAAATGTATTTGATGATGATATAAATGTATTTGATGATGATCGATATTTATGTAGATAAGACGCAACGTTGAGTGTTATAAATCCGCAATCACTATGTCTGTACAGGCAGAACGGCATTTTTCGGGGTAGAACCATCTGTGTTTAGCGCCCTGGTTCCCAAATTTCGACAGAATGTCAATAACTATTAAATGATGTATTTCACACAAAAAGATCTCTTCAGGGCTACTATTCTGAATTTGAAGGAGTGTTATATATATATATATATATATATATATATATATATATATATATATATATATATATATATATATATATATATATATATATATATATATATATATATATATATATATATATATATATATATATATATATATATATATATATATATATATATATATATATATATATATATATATATATATATATATATATATATATATATATATATATATATATATATATATACATATATTTTTTTTTTTAATCAGTTCGTTTATTTATTAGGCTCAGGCGTGTGTAACACTTTGCGGAGCTGATATTCAATATTTTAATTAACAATTTTTCTTTTTCGATTTTAGTAAAGTGGGGTGCCAATTACTCGTGGCTAGCTCGAGGTTAATGGGTCACATTATTATTTGGAAGGGGCTAGGCAGGTAACTTATTTCAGGTATTTGTTGCTGCTCATGGTTGCGACATCTTCCAAATCTCGGTCCCTGTAGTCCCTTACAGGAACTAAGCTGCAGATGGGTGACCACAGCTTGCTGGGCAGGTACAAGTAGCACGGAAACAA
>JAHHFK020004178.1:0-53649 GCA_024533555.2 Aedes koreicus
AGTCAGATTTTGTAAATGAAAACCAGATTTTCTCATCAATCTTACGAGTTAGGAAATGGATTTAGGGAATCCTCAAAAAATCCAAGCCCAACATTTAGAGGAATGAGCCAAAATTCTAGTTTTATTAACAAGTTAAATTATATTCCTACGGAAATACGTGTTTTTGTGATTTTAAATATCATGTTTCTCTAAAACTGGACATGTTACAGCCATGCTGAGCCCATATCTAGATTTACCAAGGCTAAATCTATGAAATTCAACATATTTACTCGATGGGAGTAATACACTGCCGGCAAAGTTGTCCGCAAAAACATTTTTTTATATCTTGGAAACATCTCCCCCATCCCCTGGCAACACCAAACTTCTATCCAGGAAGCTGTTTAAAGTCCAATTTGAATTTGGTGAGAACCTGCACGCAAACCTGTTATAAATACACTATTCATAAACCACGTAGCCGATGGGGGACGGTGGGTCTGACCAAAACGCTTCATACAAAATTTAAAAAAAATGTATGGAGAAAAGTCTACAAAGGGGGAGATTTTCAAAAATAAGTCTACGTAGTTTATGGACAGGCCCTATTCATCATTCTCAATTAGATTTACACGTAAGATAGATATAAATTCACATGCAACATATGTTCAATTCCGTTATTCCAATTGAGATCCAGACTGATTTTTAAGATCGGATAGCGTTTCTTCCGGATCTGCAAGCGTTATTCTGTTTCAGGCCAGAGATACATTGGAGTCCCTTAAGAATCCTCATTTCCGGCAACCCTACACATTCACTCTATCATTTTCCCCGGAACAACGATGATGTTGCGTTTTAATTTTCATTCATTTTGCGCTGACACGTTCGCCGTCGTTCGACGACGAAAGACCGCTGCCGTTGGTGTACCGAACTTTACTGCTGTGCTAAAACACTGCTGTTGGTTTTTATTCCTGCACCACGATGACAGTCGAGCAACAGAAGAGCCACGACTCATGACGACGTTCCTAGACGTGCCACCACCAGCCGCTTTGTTTTATCAAATTAAAACAATTTTCAGCAATTTAATTAAACGAAAACTTTCGCCTCCCGGTGTCATGTCTTGTTGGAACGTCGCTCGTTGTCTGCCCTCTAACGACACCTGTCAGCCGGATGATGGCTTATCTTCTGTAAACGTTCATAATCGATTCTGACAGATTACGATAATCGCATTCAATTCTTTTGCGAGCGATAAAACTTTCGACAACAAAGTTCTATAATGGCGCGAACTGGGCTGGCAATTTTCTCACCCACCCTCGGGAAAATCACGCGCACGTTAAGCTCAGTTAAGCTTTCGCGGCTTAGCATCGTCGGAAAAAATTGGGTGTCATTTTATTGCCTACTACCATAAGCCAACTAGCCTGCCTGCTAACGGGAAGTTTTTTTTTTTTATTTTAGGAGGGGTTCGTGACAAAAAAAAAGTTTTTCCCTATCCACTTCAGGATCGCACATCCAAACGAACGCACTCGCACGAGACAGTGACAGTTTTCACAATATCACTTTTAGACACTGACGACGACGACGACGGCGACGATGGCTGCCCGTTTTGATGGTTCGCCTCGCAATCCGGCCGGGTGTGGAACAATATTTATTTTTCGGCTTAGCGAGAGACATTTCCGTGTGATAATTTTTTACGGGCGAGGCAGCCTTCAAAAGCTAGACAGGGTATTTCTAGAGTTTTCAATTTTTTTTGAATTTTCGATTCGTTTGCTTGACTAAGAGCGTGTTGATTCAAATATGAGATTAAAGCTGGTTGTTTGACAGACTAGTGACATACAAACGATGTTATTGCACAAGAAAACGGAAATGTTCGTTTCTTCCGCGCTCCGTAGTTTTGCAAGTTTTTCGCAGTTCGTTTCTTCAGAATTCATTGATTTTTCTGTATGTGTTGTGGAACGAGTTTTTATTTTCGGAAGAGTAATAAATACTTTCTTAGCTCCGTGATTACCATATGTGATTAATTTCAATTGGCAAACGATAAGTAACATCCGGCGTACCTCAAAGCATCCACCTTAGTCCATTACTGTTCCTGTTATATATGAACGACGTGAACTTGGGCCTCATATGACGCTACGTGGACGGCCTGAAGTTGTACTAAGTTATAAAATTTCCAAAAGACGCCCACTTTCTTGTGCAGGAACTGCAAGTATTCGACGGCTGGTGCCGGATCAACAGAATTTCCTTAAATGTATTCAAATGCTCGGCTCCTTCGGCCAAAAACGTGCGATGAATCTTCACGACTTCCATCTTCGAAGAACGCGCTTGAAACGTGGAATATCAGTCAAGGATCTGGGAGTAATGCTCAACCCAAAACTTTCATTCAAGAACCACGTTTCCTATATTGTTTCCAAGGCCTCACGGATAATCGACAACAGGCCGCGCTGTCCGACGTGAAAGTTGTCCTCATGTAATTGCCGAATGCGTATGGTGGTCACGTGGTGCTGCTCGGCTAACAGGATCTGGTGACCTTCGTCTTATGGGATCGAGGAATATTTCAACCGGCCTCCGACTCTGATCAAACCGTTCGTGTCTATGAATGGGGCCAGTCCGCTATACCTGTTTCGCTTCTTCTCGTCGCTGACCAGGGCACGAAACAATTCACCAAACTCCTCTTTCTGCACCAGCTTCATAATGGCACGAAGTGCATCTGCCATCTCTTGCGCCTTGAGCTCTGTAGAGTCACGTATCTTAGTGTGGACGTTTTTGTAAAATCTCAATACATACGCCCACGCTCTGTGCAGTCGTTGAAAGTTACTCAATCAGGCCATAACAATCTGCGGCTTCGTTTGTACAGTGCTAGCAACAACCACCGTTGGTTTGAGCTCAGGTAGCTCGTTGTCATTTAGCTTAATTCTACCACCGTCGTAATTTGGAGTCGGTTCCCACAAAGAAGAAGAAGATTTCCACCACATTTCCATAGACAGAATTTCGGTTGGAAGCACACCTCTCGAAACCAAATCTGCTGGGTTTTGCTCTGATCGGACGTACTGCCATTGATAGGTTTGCGTCAGTTCGAGTATCTCGGCAACACGATTTGAACCGAACTGGTTCAAAGCAAGCTGTGATTTCTCCAGCCAGCATAACGCCACTTGCGAGTCGAGATGAAATGTCACACTCTTGAAAGGGATTCCCATTGCGGCTATCGTTTTGTGCACAAGTCGAGCTAGAAGCAAGGCTCCGCACAACTCCAGGCGTGGAATCGTCATTGGCTTGAGGGGTTCAACACGAGATTTGCTGCCACCAGATTGACATCAATTGTTTCGTCGGGGGAGATGCACCTTGTGTACAAGACTGCCCCATATGCGCGTAGTGACGCATCTGCGAATCCGTGAAACTCGACTTGTTTTGCGTCGCCCATGACAACGCATCGTTTTTTTCTGCAAATTGTTCACCAGTGGCAGCTGTATGCGGAAGTCGATCCACATTCTCATTTGTTCCTCCGGTAATTCATCATCTCATTTCAATTTCAGCCGCCACAAATCCTGCATTAGCATCTTTGCTGTCGTGATGACTGGCCCGAGGTATCCGCATGGATTGAAGAGGAGACCAACTGCGGATAGGACACTTCTCTTGGCCGGAATCTTTTCGTCGAGCGGAGCAACGTTGAACCGGAAATAGTCCTCGTATTGGTTCCAGATTAGACCCAGCGTCTTGATTGCGTCGTTGATATCGGCATCTTCGAACTTGGTTTGCGTTTTCTGTAGCTCTATCGGAATGCGTTTCCGAACAACTTCACTGTTGGAGCAGAACTTGTGGACTCCAAATCCACCTCGTCGCAGTATCTGCGTCAACTGTTCGTAGATTTCGATCACTTCCTCAGCAGTATTTCCTCCGGTGGAAAATCGTCAATGTAGCTGTTTTCTTCGACCACCTTCGCTGCAACAGGCAATTCCGTTGCTTCGTCCATCGCCAACTGGATCAGAGCGTGCGTGGCCAGGTAGGGCGCTCTGGAATAACCGTACGTAACAGTTGCTAACTCAAACGTTGCGATTTCGTTCTTCAAATTGAACCAAAGGATCCGTTGATATTTCCGATCGTCCTTATGGATTTGTAACTGGCGGTACATCTTTGGGATGCCTGCAGTTAACACGACCGGAAAGCAGCAAAAACGCAAGAGTATCGTAATCAGGTCCCTTTGCACCGTTGGCCCTACCTCCAAGGCATCGTTCAACGAGAGACAGGATGAGGTCTTCGCCGAAGCGTCAAAAACGTCACGGATTTTCGTCCATGAACTGGACTCTTTCTACACAGCATGATGGGGTGGAAAATAGCCATCATCGACGGGATTGTCGAAGTCTTCCACCATGTGGCCTAGGGCTTGGTATTCGGCCATGAACTCCGAATAGCGCATTTGTTTCGTTTTGTTGAAAAAAGAACGTAGTAGCCGATCAAATAGACTTCGAGCTGTTTCCAAGGAGTCGCCAAGTTGACCCTTGTTTTCGTTGAATGGTAACCTTACAGTGAATCGGCCTATCTCGTCACGAAGGTGCGTTTGCTGGAAGTGTTTCTCGATGGCTTGTTCTTTTGATGTCAGGTGCGAGGCTTCCTGGACCGTTTCCAGTTCCCAAAACTTTACTAGAATAAGGTTGATCTGTTCTTCACGCAGGTTCAATTGACAGATGCCTCCTTGTGGACCAGATGAGTGCCCCTTCACGGGACCGCTGACGATCCAGCCTAGGTCGGTCTCAACCAACAGTGGAGCTCCGTTTGCAAGCTTCATGTGGCCATTCTTCACCAGGACAAAGAAGAGCTCTGCACCGATGATCATCTGGACTTCCTTTGGGACGTGGAATGATGGATCCACCAAGTCTACGCTCGTTGGGATGGACCAAGACCGAATGTCGACCTTTATCATCGGTAGGTTGGTGGTAATCGCTGGCACCACCAGGAAATCTAAAATAGCGTTAAACGGATTGACACGAGAGCTGATCTTGGTGGTTAACTTGTACTTAACCCTGGTTTCAGCGTTGTTGAATCCGCTAATCGGTAGGTTGATGTTTTCCATGGGCAAGTTCAATCGCTTGGCAAACGTTTCGGAGATCAGATTCGAGTCAGATCCCGAATCAAGCAGAACACGACACAGCAAGCTAACGTTACCAGATCCTGTCACAAGCACCTCTGCCGTTGAGAGAAGTACTTGTTGTTTCAGCATCAGTGACGTGGCGCAGTTTACTGAACCGGCTCGTACAGCCACTTTTTGACGTTCTTCGGAATTCGGAGCTGGCTTGTTGTCGTGGAGAAATCTGTGGTGCTTCTTCTTGCATGTCTTACACAACTTGTCGGAATTGCAGCTGATCGTACGGTGGCCGCGTCGCAAGCAGTTGAAACAAAGGCCAGCTTGTTTCACCTTGGCATACCGGCCGCTGACGTTGAGCTTCTTGAACTGGCCACACTTGTAGATAAGGTGATCACCGTTGCAGCAGTAACACGTCTCCTTGGTTTGCACAAAGTTTCTGGCTTGCGGAATCTTCTGTTCTGGTTTGTTCTTCTGCTTCGGGATGTTTGATGATCGAGGTTCAGTGTATCCTGTCAGTTTTTGCAAAATTCGGACACGTTCACGAAGATAATCGATCATTTCGACGTTAGTGGGAAGTTCTTCTTGGGATTGCTGGGATTCTCACAACTTCCGTGTCTCCTTCTCTAGACGTTTGGCGATCACGTTGACCAGAATCATCTCCGCTAATCCTTCAACCGGCAACTCGCGGTTCTTAAGGGCATCAACATGTTTAGTGCAGGTGTCGATTAGCTTGCGTAATTACTCTCCGTTTTCCGTCGTCAGTTTCGGCAGACTCAGCAAGGCGTCAATGTGCGTGTCGATTATGAGTCGTTCGTCCTCATACGTGTCCTCCAGCATTTTCCAGGCAGATGATCCATCTTCCGCTTCGCAAAAATCTTCAAAGACGTTTAATGTCTGAATGAGCTATACTGCTCTTTGGTTCGTTCTTTTGTGGGGAATTGTACCATCATTTTGGTCCCCTTTCTACCAAAATGCAGTCCAGAGGATCGAAGCCGATCTGGGAAGATTTATACGCTTTGCTTTGCGACGTCTTCGTTGGCAAGACAGTCGCAGATTGCCAAATTATGAAAGTTGGTGTAAGCTCATCAACCTGGAACCTTAGGAATGGAGGCGTATGGTGTCCAAAGCGTGTTGCATCCTTCAGGGCAACATAGATTGTTCCACTTTACTTGGTCTCTTGAACATCAACACTCGTCGAAGAAACCTCCGTTGACAATCTTTCATCATAATCCGGCATTCAGGGACCAACTAAAGCAAACATGAGCCTGTACTAAGCATGTGCCGTGTTTTTAACAGCTGCTATAACGTGTTTGATTTCAATGTATCCTGTGAGGCTAATAAGCGTTGTCTTCCCGATTCAGCTACATGAATATCCTCCTCCAGGGATCATGTTTAGTATTATTTTTATGTCAAAGACATTGACGGTTGTCTAGGATGACAGATGTCATGGGGCCCAATGGGGTCGACCTGCAAGGACGCTTACAGGATACGTTAGACAATTTGTCTAAGATATCCCATATTGAGTATCTGAAGCGAAAATGCCAGCAACGGATCAACTTTCTCCGAACAATTACCGGAATCTGGTGGGGAGTACATCCAAAAAATATTGCAGAAATGTTCCGGAGACTGATTTTGTCCATTTTGGAATACAGAATTCTTCAAACTGAAACGTACCAAGTTGATTCCAAAATCGTTCTTTACTGACGGGTCATTGATAGAGGAATCTATCTGGTTTTGTACGTACACCAAAAAAATTATAGCGCATTCATTTCACTGGTGTCGGTAGTTAGAAGAACAAAATTTAGAATTAAGAAATACACGTGTTTCGTAGATCATACTATTCGTCATATTCTCGCTCGCTCTTCACATCCGTCAATATAGTATTCCCACTAAAATCTGAAGTTCGCAATCAAAAGTTCAAACGTCTCTTATATCATTGGAAGCTATAGAAAAATTAAACCAATCTATTAGGTATTACTGGCTACTTTCGGACTTCCGAATAGATCCTCAAATATGCACTTTGAGTGTGATTAATTTGCTCGCTGCGTTCATCCTTAGTCCGTTCAATTCTGAGTTCCACCACGTTTCAAGAATCTTCCATCTATTTCAAATCCAGACAACCCGTCCACACACAGATCGGATATAAAAGGCAAAAGTACAAAAGTGGACCTACAACAGTTGATTTCAGAAAGCCATTCATTCTGTCCTTCACATTTCGATTTCGGTGAAATATATTGCCATCGCCGCCATTGGTTCGGGCCCTCGAACGAAAGCCTTCCGATTTCGCTTCAGCTACTGCTGCCTCCAAAACTCCAACAAAACAACGCCGTTCAATGGCTACCTTCATCCATGCAAACGGTAGCAAGATTTATAGGCTGCCAAAATGCCCATTCGCCCACATTTCGATGGGAAATTGATAACCTTTCATTTCAGTCTTTTAACCTGTCTCTCTCGGTACAGCGGCCGTCCCTGTTGGGTTGCGTGCAAGAGCCAGTGAGCAGTACAATTCGATGCTCGATGGTGGCTTTTCACTTTCGCTGGACCCCACAGAACGAGAGAGGGAGAATAAAGGCCAGGATCCTTTCAGTTCTGGTCTAGCAGCTTCGAAATTGGTTTTTGTGCAGCAAATTCAAACGAACCCCAATAAAACATTGCTTTCGGTGTTAGGAATTTCAAATTTACGCCCAGAACAAAAATCCGTTGTTTGTAAGAATTTAATATTTTCACGCGAACTGGAGTCATAACGTTTGCCATTTCATAAGCGATGAGTGCTCACCATTCAACAAAAATTTCATTCATCCTACCATCACGAATCGAAACAGTTTACTCAAATCCGGCAGCCAAGCGCTTGTAAGCCGTCCATACACTTGAAAAACAATCTGCAAGTCGGCAAACAAAAAAAAGCCTTATATTTTTACCGACTACCAACTGCACAATGCATTGCAAGTAAGCGAGCGCAGATGCAGTGGGCTTGCATTTTCAATTGTTGAATGCAACTCCTCCAGCCAGTCCATTTAGAAAGGATGCAAAATGCCGAGTGAAATGAAAAGGCCGCGATTTTCGACATCCACCCTTCGACGGTATTCAACGAACATCATGCGCTGCATTTATTATGAATGATGCCAGTTTCGAAAGTGCAGTTGTGCGAACGGGAGATAATATTGAAGGCGAAAAAGTGCGACATCCCATCAATAATGCCGGTAACTGTGAAGGGAGGGGCGTTTTTATTCACTAAACGATCATCGCCATAAGAGATGGGAGGGTGGTCGCTCCTGCTTACTTGGTGCCCTTAATTCGGTGACATGTAGAGGAGGACGATGCCTTTTGTCAAGTTTGTTTAAATGAACGATACGTTTTCCGGAAACGTATACGATGCACGGAAAGTTTTTTTTTTTTTATGAAAAATGTGTTTGGTGTTCTGAATATAATTTTCACAAGTTTGTGTGACTATTTAGGGAAGATGTACCTATATTAATCTCATCACTTTGCAATTCATCCTACTTGAAATAAAACGACATACACGTGACAGAATTAGTTAGTAATGTTTGTTGTAGTTATTTAACGTCAGCAAACATTATTAGAAAGCGAAACCGATCCTTCAACTGCCCAATTGTTTGATTCATCGTAGGATGAATATAGGAACAATAAGATTAATATGGGGGCTTACCTTACCAATCAGACTAAGGCCGGTGTGGCCTCTTCTGTACACAGAAGTTGTTTCCATTGTAATCGGTCCATGGCTGTTCCTCGCCAGCCTCGCTGTCTGAGGAGGTCCCGCAGGTCGCCTTCTACTTGATCGATCCACCTTGCTCGTTGCGCGCCTCTTCTTCTTGTACCTGTCGGTTCGTTTTCGAGAACCATTTTCACAGGGCTGTCGTCCGACATTCTTACGACATGCCCAGCCCATCGTAGTCGACCGATTTTTGCGATGTGTACGATGGGAAGTTCTCCCAGCAACTGGTGCAATTCGTGGTTCATTCGCCTCCTCCACGTTCCGTCTTCCATCTGCACTCCACCGTAGATCGTACGCAGCACCTTCCGTTCAAAGACTCCAAGGGCGCGTTGGTCCTCCACTAGCAATGTCCATGTTTCGTGGCCGTAGAGAACTACCGGTCTAATTAATGTCTTGTAGATGGTCAACTTTGTGGTTCGGCGAACTTTGTTCGATCTTAGCGTCCTTCGGAGTCCAAAGTAGGCACGATTGCCAGCCATAATGCGCCTTTGTATTTCTCTGCTGGTGTCGTATTCGGCGGTCACCAATGAGCTTAGATACACAAATTCGTCTACTACCTCGATTTCATCACCGTCGATCTGAACTCGTGCTAGGAGGCTAACATTGTCTTCTCGTGAGCCTCTTCCCTTCATGTATTTTGTTTTTAACGCATTAATCACAAGCCCAATCCTACCAGCTTCAGCCTTAAGTCTGATGTACGTTTCCGCCATCGTCTCAAAGTTACGTGCTACAATATCAACGTCGTCGGCGAAGCCAAATAGTTGGACAGACTTCCTGAAAATCGTGCCACTCGTGTCTATCCCAGCTCTTCGAATCACACCCTCCAATGCAATGCTAATATGTGGGCAGTTTCCTTATATAAATATATGAGTATTTGTAATATAACATCTGCATTTAAAACGAACAGTTTCCATCGCTATTATATGCGATTTTTCTGACACCTGGTGGTAAATTTACGTATGAATCATAGTAACTCTTTTATTACGGTCAAATTTGGAAAACGATATCCCTTTAAATTTTTCAAGAACACTGTTTCAAAAAACACTTTTCCGAGCGTATGAGTACAATGATTGTAATTGAAAATCGTAACGCTCTGCGTTTTTCCCTGTAAATATAGTTTTATTTTGTAAATAGATTTCTGTCTAGAATTTCGTTCAAATGATGATTTATGTTTTATCATGATTAATTATGATAGAAATTGAAATATTTCATTAATGTACATAAAATCAAATCTTCACTGAGTCGAGGTTATAACTTTGCCATAACACTAGTCGGCAAAATCGGAACTTTTTTCGCTCCCGTCGGCATTTCTGGTTGGATTTTATAGATTTTGCTACGCTGAATCCAAATATGGGCTCAGAAATGCTGTAACACGTCCAGTTTTTGAGAAAAATGTGCTTTAAACTCACAAAAACACGTACTTCTGTAGTAATATGATCTACCTAAGCAACAACCAGAATGTTGGCTCTGCCCTTTGCAAGTTGGACTTGGATTTTATGGAATGGACCTCCCTGAATCCATTCGTGAACACAGATTTTTCGTAACACGTAAGATTGATGAAATAAACCGGGTTTTCATTCACAAAATTACGAATTTTTATGAAAATCAGGATTTCCTATTTTGAAAACATGAATTTCAGCTCCACCCTTTGAATGTTGGGCTTGGATTTCATGAAAATCAAGACCCGTCCATTAATAACGTCGCTCAAAAATACAGATTTTTAACCCCCTCCTTTCTTTATCACATTTTTTGTGTGGATTTTTGAAAAAAATTGTATGCATCGTCACTTTTTAAACACCCTCCCCCCTACCTCCCTCTCAAAGCATAACGTAATTTATGAACGATCCCTTTTGCTGTGCCTCTTTGAGTATATAGAGTATATTGATGTTGCTTCTTACAGCAGTTTTGGAACTGAAGACCTGCAAAGTTCATTCATTAATTCAAAAGTCAGCTGCACAGAGCCCTTCAGAAACGCCTCATTAAATACTCTATTCAGCAGTGCCGTATTTTTAAGTTAGGATAGGAGTGAGCAAGACAGCATTAAAACAAGCAAACACTCAAAAAAAAAAAAAAAGAATAGACAGAGACAAAAGACTCTGTGTTAGTCACTATTGCTCGAGAGAATAAGGAAAAGATATGTTAAAAAAGAAAGCAAGAATCCTCAAGCACGTAGCTTAATGCGGCATTTTATAGAGCTTTTTGACGTTTAATTTGCGCACAATACTGCAAGATTTGAATCGAAACAGTGCGAGTGAGAAGTCAACGAAGTTGTGGGAAACCAAACCGTGCATTAATCCCCGCATGTTAGACAAAGAAAGACGATTAAATGTCGAAAAGGTCTACTGACTGACTGACTGACTGACTGACTGACTGACTGACTGACTGACTGACTGACTGACCGACTGACTGACTGACTGATAGGAAATCTTGATTTTTATGAAAATTCGCAATTTTGTGAATAAAAACTCATTTTTTTCAACACGAATGGATTCAGAGAGGTTCATTTCTTAAAATCTAAACCCAACATTCAAAGGGCGGAGCGAAAATTCATGTTTTCAAAATAGGAAATCTTGATTTTCATGAAAATTCGTAATTTTGTGAATGAAAACCCGGTTTATTTCATCAATCTTACGTGTTACGAAAAATCTGTGTTCACGAATGGATTCAGGGAGGTCCATTCCATAAAATCCAAGTTCAACTTGCAAAGGGCAGAGCCAATATTCTGGTTATTGATGAGGTAGATCATATCACTACGGAAATACGTGTTTTTGTGAATTTTAATCACATTTTTCTCAAAAACTGGACGTGTTACAGCATTTCTGAGCCCATATGTGAATTCAGCGTGGCGAAATCTATAAAATTCAATATATATACTTGAAGGGAGTGAAACACTGCCGACTTGTGTAATTAGCGTGTCTTAGCTGCAACGTTGCCATAAAAGCTCAATGTTGTATTGGGTTGTTTCATGCAACACATTCTTCTGGAAACGCCATGAAGTCCGTCGCCATTCGAATAGTTCGTAGATAATACCTCTTTAGTATTTAATAGAGCGCCAATTTGAATAGAGAAAGGTGGTTAGGAACCTTCTTGCATGTACGGTAACTCTGACTCATCCATATCGCTTTTGAATTGGCTGGTGAACAGACGTGCGTGAAAAACTGTCTGTGTAGTTAAGCTCAGCTGAGTGTGCGTTTATTTCCGTTAAAGGTACTAAAAGGTGGTGTGTGTATGTGAGTTTTATTTTAAATCCGTGGTTATCTAAAACGTTTTTCTTTCTTTTGTGCAGTTAACTTAAGTAAGAATTAAGTTTTCACGAATGCTGATCAGTTTTATTGATTTTGGAAATAGTACATAAAAGATAATTAATTACATTTAATTGGGGTTTTCAAATTTTAAAACTAATGTGATTTCGCGTTGGACTTCCAGCGCTTGGCGCTTTTTTGTACGGGCTGGTTCTACATTTTTTTTCGGCTATCGTCAACTTAGCCGATTTGAGCGTATTTTTTCAGTGGGTCCGTGCATTTTGTACTGTTCTCCCTATATTTAATCAGTTCATAAAATGCTCTCGTTTTGGAGATAGTCACAGTCACGTTTTGAAGATAGGCACAGTCACATGGAAAATCCATCACGGTGTAAGTCCTTGCTGGCTAAAGCAATGAATTTTCCCAGAAACACCGTACTCAAAACGTACAAAGAACCCTTGACGACGAATCGGAGGCCTCAGAGTAAACGCCGGAGTGGAACTGCCAACCGTCAGCTTCATGGAAAGGTCGTTAGGTCCATCAGAAGTAACCCAGGTATGTCCGAACGTGATTTGAGTGAAATGCACAGGGTGCGGCAGAAAATAATGTGAAAATGTTCAAACTTGAGTATTGGGTTAATTCGTGTAGCTAGTGACTGATTTCTGTCAAAAGTGTATTTGTTCATGTTTACTTTCAAGTGCTGCATCCAAACATTCTATTTGTTTTATTGCAAATTCGTCAAAATGATCGCGAAAGAAGTGATCACCAGTTTGTTGCTCGCCCAGAAGAAGCCGAAAGAGATTGCCAAGGTGGTAGAGTGCCATTTGGCAACAGTTTACCACCTAAAAAAAGTCCCTGCAGGATGGTCCTAACCAGCGAAAGCCGGGAAGCGGACATCCGCGCTTTGCACGCACGCCGAACGTGATCAAATCGGTCCGTGCAAAAATTGTTCGCAACCCGGTGCATTACATAAGAAAACATGCGAAGGAAGTCAATATTTCGGAAAAATCCATGCGGAGAATCATCAAAGTAGATTCATCTGGAAGTGCATCTTCCAGAGCCAGAGTGAAACGCCACTTGATTACGGACCGGGTCAAGGAACTACGAGTGACGCGTTCCAAGAGATTGCTTTCCTCGTTGAAGAAGGAAAAAATGATAATCCTGTTCTCCGACGAAAAGCTTTTTAGCATCGATGCTGTGGCCAACAGCCGCACGGACCGGTTCATTTTACCGCAGAAAATGGAGAACATTCCGGAAAAAGTGAAATTCCAATTTCAAACCAAAAATCCGGCTGGTGTCATGATGTTTGGCTTGGTGGCGTCCAACGGTTTGAAAATGACGCCTGTTTTAATTGATGCTGGAGTTAAAATAAATACCGAAGTGTTTATCGGTATTTTAAAGGACCAAGTGCTTCCCTGGGTGAAGGCCAACTTCTCCGAGGACCAAAACGTTGTCCTACAGCAGGATGGAGCGCCGTGTCACACGTCCAATCGAACCCAACAATGGTTGAACGATAACATGAAGTTTTGGCCGAAGGATGTGTGGCCCCCTAGCAGTCCAGATCTTAATCCGTTGGATTATTCGATTTGGGCATATGTTGAAGCACGAGCATGCAAAACATCACACCCTAGTGTGAAAACCCTGAAGTCAACCATAACACGCACATGGCAGTCAATGTCGGAGGACTACGTCCGAAAGGCATGCTCTGGCTTCTGGCGTCGGCTCGAGGATGTTATTAATGAAAATGGAGGACACATTGAATAAATTTGTTTGAAAGGACTTTAAAAAGATAACTGAATTCGAAAATGTTGATATTATTGCTTGAATTAGTTGAAAATGGGATTTGAAAGAAATAGAACAAATTTTCGCATTATTTTCTGCCGCACCCTGTATGATACCGTCTGTAGTAGAGTGCAGAGAACTTGCCATCGCAAAGGTTTACATGCATACCATGCCAGTAGGCAATCCAATAGATCACTAAAACAGAATACCGCAGCGCAGCGATCTCTCAGAATAAAAATTCTTCATCGAAAAATATTAAACCTTTTTTTTTGTTTTCTCTATTCGGGTAACACTGACACACTGGCACTCACACTGACACTAAGGGGTTCTGAAATTTAAAATTTTCAAACTTTTGGAAAAAATATTTATTTAATTTATTTGGTTTTCATAAAATAAATGAGCAAATGAAAAAAACAATTCAATGCTATTCAATACTATGTTAGGGCTGGGTTCCCAAAATAATCTTTACGCAATTGTAGCGGGTTTTTAGATTTTCTTTCCATTACTTTGTAATTTGCGTTAGAAAAGAAAACGGTAAGGGACCTTGTGATTTATTGAGAGTAGTTTTGAAGGGCAGCGCAACTAAAGCAAGTTTGAAGGGACAACTACAAACAACAACGAAAGAATTCTTATCTTGGTTAATTTCAAAAACCAATACAAGTATGCGTTACGATTATGTTTTCAGGAATCTAGACTTATCATAGTTTTAGTATAGCACATGAAAATTATAAAATTTTCAAACGGTTTTTGTTGTCAGATGAAGAGCATTGCATTAAGCTGTAAAATATAATTATAGCATTTGAATATCTACACTAAAATAAACCCAAACAGAGTTATAGATTCATTATAAATATATAAATGAATTACTGTCTGTCTGACCCTTTAGACTCGGAAAATACTGAACCGATCGGCGTAAAATTTGTATGCAGGGGGTTTTGGGGCCGGGAAATGATCTTATGATGGTTTGAGACCCTTCCCTCGCTGGAAGAGGGGGCTCTAATACAAATTAAACACAAATTTCTGCATAACTCGAGAACTAATCAAGCAAATGGAACCAACTTTGGCAGATGGGAGTTTTTGGAGGCAAAAAATGTTTCTATGGTGGTTCGAGATCCCTCTCCTCTCTGAAAAGGAAGGCCCTCATTCAAATGAAACACATATTACAACAAAACATGAGAATTATCCAGGCAACTTTAACTCAAAATGTGTATTTCTCGAGTAAGCAGCATGTTCTGATAAAAGTTTGAACTCCTTCTTAGTCAAGAAATGGGGATGCTTGAGCTACTCTTAGTGCTAAATAGTGCATAAGATGTTAATCTAAGGTTATGTAAGGGGAAATTACGTTCAAACTGGCCATAAACGGCTTATAGTTTGAAGATAAACTTTTTGTTTATAAAATGCTTCTACACTGAAAGAAAAACCATGGTAGAAACTAACGATCCGAGCGTTAAATTAAAAACAAACCCCTACGTTTATTTGCAGAAAATAATTTTGTGTAGTTATGATAATACACTGCACAGCGGTCAAGAATGTGAGTTTAGCTGAAAAGATACGTTTTCAGCCTAAATTTTAAGTTTTGGAGCAAAATTGTCTTTTACAAAGTTTTTTTTTAATAATAAGGCCCTTCTGGTCCTTGTTTTCAGAGAAACCGAAAATCTAACTTTTTATTTGCAGAAATAAAGGCATACATATTTGAAAAAATTCTAAGCAACTTTGATAAAACAATTTTGTTGTAGCTTTTGAAATGACCGAATAAGAGCTATTTTTCCTGCGTAGCTTAAGGTGTCGCTATAAAAATCAGTTATTTTGCTCTAGCTCTTTTATATATATTTTTTTTAGTTAAGTTGTTTTTGATGCAAGAACAATAAAAGATACAACATTTGGTGTACTGAAATCGTCGCTATCGAATGGAATTGAAATGGAATGGAAGTTATTATGGTTCTGTAAAAAATAGGTTTTTTTTAAATGTTGATTTCTCTGGGTGGGGTAGACAAAAACATATGTTCAACCGCATTTGAAAGGTTTTGTATTATTTCATATTTTATCTGAAAACTAGAGTTCGGTTATTTTGTTTTTAAACGAGAAAAACACACTTGAAAAGGGCGTAATTCCATAAGAAAATCGTGAATTAATCGCTAACTGTAGAAGATTTCGGCAAGATTTACAAGGCAAAAGTTACATCTTTTTGAGTTCTAAAAACCATTTGAAAGCAACTTTTTTAGCAAATTCAAATAAAGAAGAAAAAGCAAAAAAAAAATAGTTTTGTAGGGACATTTCAAGTTGTCTAGGGAAAACTATTCTGGTGGAGGTCTCTACTTCCGATATTATTTTTAAGTAATTTTACTATTGCATTTTTATCGCTGTTTGATCATATTAGCTTATCGATTTTGAGAAAAGTAGATAATCATTATTTATGGTAGTTTTCACGAAAATGCATTAATTTACACGGAAGTTATTGAAGATTGCCATAGTCGTTTAAAAACTGGCGTAGTCAGTCAAAATAGTAGGAACTACCGCACTTTTCTTTGTGTGTACGAACTTTTGAAAAAAGTGAAGGAATTTTTTCTAAGAACGGTAACGTTCAGTGCGATTAATTTATGGAACGCAGCTATGCAAACAAAAATAAAAACAGTTACTTAATTTAAAAATAAAACCCTATTATTAAAGTCACATTAGCAAACGAAAATAATTTAACAAAAATTATTCCGAAAAACAACCATGAACGCAACAGTTCTATTTAATTTAGTTGCAAGTGTAGCGCGCTCGCACCAGGTTCAGCTAGTAATCAAATACAATTATTCAAGAAGAAAGAAGAAAAATATAAGACTTGGTAAATTTAAAAAAAAAACGTGAGTGGTATTGTCATTGAAAAGAAAATTTGCGCTGGATTACCTGCTACTTACCAGGATGCACTCAGACAAATGTTTCCTTAGATTATACGGGAAAAAATGTGTTGATTTTACCCACCAAGTTTTTCTCTTAATATGATGTTCAGTTGGACAGAATTTTTTTCAATCCAATATTTTGTACGTTTTTCCTTCATTATAATTTATTTAATGTTCTTGTAACCTTTAAATGAAAATTAATAATTATTAACAGAATAATTATAATAGTTACAAAAATTTCATTAGGCCGACTACAAAACGTCATAGTTTTTATGGAACTTTATTTTTTTTTTACAATCACTCAAAACGAAAAAACTTCCTGATTTTATTTTGAAACAAAAAACTTGTTTGAAATTTTATACGAGCAGTCATTCATCTGCCATGATGTTTTGAAACGCGATTCCAAGATTTTCACATTATCAATTCATTTAGTCATTTGAGTGAAATTATTTCACTTCACAAACTATTATGTTTTATTAATACATCATCTGAGCTTCACACAATATTGAGTAACTTTTGAAACATTTTATAATAAATGTTACTACTGTTTTTTTTTTCAGTTTAATCTATGGTATATGTTTTATGCAACGTATGAATGCATAAATAAAATGTACATATTTCGGATGGCGATGAAAAAAAAACCTACTTAAAAATATTTCGAAAGATCATACTCTCTTTAAATCCTACGTTTGGTAAGATTTCAGTTGGCCATTATTTTGGCCACGAATGCACTGGAGATCCTTGGTTTTTTTTTCCTCTGTTCGGGACATATACTATCAGTAATTTGATTGATTATAGTATATCCCGTATCCTTTGTTTAGTGCCTGTCAAGTTACTTCATCACTATTGAAAAATGATGAATTATTTGGTGTTGTTACCGTTGTCATTGCTTGTTTTATCGGCAATGAATCGAATTTTATTCAAAGTTTCCTCTATTTTAACCCTTTGAAGAGTGTCAGCACTCTTCAAAGGCGCGCTCCGTTATCTGTCAAAACTGGATTAATTGCAAAGAAAACAAAAAAAATACTGCGATACTGACCATGCTTCAGAATCCAAGTCCTAACCACTTCAAACTATAGAACATCAAATAGAACATGAAAATTCATTTGAAAGCAACCTCTTCTACAAGCGCTCGTTTTCAGTAAATTTCAGCATTTATTGTTCCATTTGTGAAGAAAATAGAAAATCGCAAGTCACATGTGCAAATTGCTTTGCAAACGAGCACCTTCTCATCGACTTTTTTCATCGCAATAGTCGCATGTGCAATTGGGACACTCTCGTTAACCGATTTGGTGTAGAATTGGGGTCCCGGCAGTGTTCTGGAATCTTCTTTCACGCACCTTTCGTCGTCCATCAAAACACACTGGGAGGGATTGTCGAAAATACGATTGTATAGTTTTCGAGCCCTGATTTTGGTACGAAAATTTTGCTCTGGAGATAGCTTTGGTACTTTCTGATTCCTTTATGTCTTCAAATAATTTTTTTTCTTAATCCACTGCATCCTTCTGATGCTGGTCCAGTATTTCTTGTCCAAACCCCGAGTAGAAGTTGCTTTGTTCTCCTGAATATAATTGACGGCTTTTCCGTCGGGAACTCTGATTCAGGACTGTTGGAACCGGGTATTTGTCCAGTTCTCGGCAGATCCTGCAGGGTGTACTGCACACCATACTTTTCAATCACTCGATTTACTCATATAATATGCACTTGTTTAAGCTCAACTGCGTATCAAATATTTATAGCTACTTTTCAATATTCTCCTCATCTATCGAAGGTAAAAACAATTTCCTTTCAAAACTCAGTTTATTTTCTTATCTCATATAGTAATTCATCACAGAAAAATCCCAGTGCATCAACCACTGCACAAAATATACCATCAGAGTCCATTTTAAAATCCACCCCAAATCACACAAGCCCTCCTCGTCATCCACTGACCAGCTAGCAAAATTTGATGACAACGAAATGAATATGGCCAAAAGCCCAGACCAGCTCGTCCAGCTTTTTGTAAAACTACTACAACATCATCGTCGAAACGCGTTCCTTCAGTAAAAAAGGAAGAGCCCAAGCCCATTCGGCTGGTAAATGGTTACCCTTTCAGTTTTTTCACTCATCCGAATAGTCACCGTCGTCCAACTCACTAAAAACCACACGCATTTGTTCGCGCGAATGGACCATACGAGAGCAGCCAGGACATCGGAGGGATTCAAATCTGTTATCAACGCCGAACATGCCCAGAGTGGAGTTTGCTTTTTGCGACCGTTTTGGCTGAGCGGTCAAATGGCCACAGACAGATGGATGGAAGTTTCCGAAAGGGACATGTTTCATTTGTTTGCACTTTTATTTTATGAGACTTTTAATTTGATTACATTCCCGAAGCCGGGAGAGGTGCTTTTAGATTGTTTGAATAATGGAAAAGGTTTTTCTAAACCGTTGACGTGTGCATGTGGGGACCCTTTGTTTGGGAATATTTTGAATCGAGAGGATCATGCGTTTTTTTCATAAACATTTAATAGGGGTTCGCTCTTAATTGACAGTTTGTTTTGTTGCTGCTCTAAATGGGTGCGTGGTAAGATGAAATAAAAAAAACTGTTCATTAGTTGACATCTTTCGAAAAATTCAAAATGTTTCCAGACTTGTGTAAAAACTTGTGAAAATAACCATCGTATCGAACCACTTTGCATATTCAAACGGTGCCACCAACTAGGTCTGCTTGCATTTGCAAATGTGTCACTGCATTTCCCAAATGACGAGGTTGTCCCACAACTGTTGTTTTTTTTTCTTCCTCCGAGTCGAGCACATTCCGAGGGATTTTATATCCGGAATTGCATTTGCATGTATGGCGAACGAACATCGAAAAGTGAGCGCAATTTCCATTTTCTCATTGAAGGAAATGTTGCGGAGCCATTTGAGCATTTCCAAACACTACCGAGAAGTTGTTCAGCGAAAGAATTTTTTTTTTTTTTTGCCTTTGGAGAAAAGTGGAACAGTTAGTGGCCAACGAAGGCGTATGCAGTTGTCATGAAACTTCGCTTTGCCTGGATCCCGGAAAATGGAAGGAAATAAAAAAAAAAATGAACTGGAGAATCGCTGTTATTATGCCACTGTAGCTGGTGGGCATTTGAATCGTTTGGGGAACTAAGTTACATTTTCCAGTGGGCTGTTGCCATGGATTCTTTCTATTAATAGAACCAGAACACTAGATCTAATGTTCTGGGCTATGTGAATCGGACGTTTCAGTTGTGTAGCTAAATGGGAATCAGACGTTTATTTTTGGATTGTTGAAGGGATGTCCGTTTTTGTATCTATAAACCTCCAATGGCGTGAACACCTATCCAAGATGAACAAAATACCTCTGGATTATATTACATCTAAGCTGCCTGTAACCGCATATCAGTCCCATATTGAAAAACAGCAAACCGAGAAAACGATCATTCAAGTTAGGCAAGCATTTTTCTTGATTCAGCCTGTTTGGCGTACTTTTTTACTGTAAATTTTGATAGTTTATGTGTAACAGTATGCATTTTTTACTATACAATCAAAACATAATAAAAAATGTTGTTTTGAGAAAAACACGCACTGGGACATGATATGCAGTTACTTTTTCTGTCAAGCATAAATGTAACCGAATACCAGTCCCATTGTGTTTGTTCAACTTTATCGCACTGCCGCGGCATGCTTTGTCATGGGGTTCGTTCAAATATTACGTACGACATTTTCCGACCAATTCAACTTCCCTTCACCATGTAGTACATTGGTAACATATGTTTAACACCCCTCCCTTCCCATGTAACGTAGCCAAAAATGTAGAATTATAAATTTTGACCATAAGAAGACACGAAACCTGCTCCCGTTATTTAGCGTGTTATGTAATATTTGACCGACTCCATACATGTTTACCTGGCCGCGATAGTCAGCTGTCAGTCACCAACAGCTTGGAATACGCTTGTGTTTCACGGGGATTTCACATTGTTTAATGGAATAAAAATTTCTTCATTAGAGCTAATCAAGACTTACTTTGTGATAGTGATGAAAGTTCCGTCAATGAGGATTGTGAATTTGATGAGAAGACAAGAGCCGGTAAGTTATTTCCATCTAACGACTGTTCCAGAAAGTACAAGCACACCTTATTTTAACGGTCACTTTGAATATAATGAAATATTTCAACATGTTTTGGCTGCGTCCTTTTGTTTGCACATTTCTGAATGACATAGCATCAAAAAATTGCTCAGTTTTGTGTTACCTATAAAAAGGTCTGCCAGAGCAAGTATTTTTTGGTGAATTTTTCCACTTTCTTCTTCCTTATGTCTTCCCGAACATCAAACTGTGATTTGGCTACGTAGAACTCCATCTCCGACGGGATTTGGCTGCCGTGTTTTGTTGATCACGCTGGATCGGTGCCTTGCGGACCTTGAATACACGAAACCCAGCTCGTTTCATGGTTTGCTGAACGAACCAGGCGGAACATTTTGCCTTCAGAGACCGCCTCGCGAATCGAAAGGTTCGGATTACACTTGAAATAATCCAACATCCTTCCGAGCCTTCTACAGGGTCAGCTGTCTTCGATTCTTCTTCCACTATCCAGAAAGTGTTCCCGCCGCTCGGTCGATTTGGGCACTCCTTTAAACGATTTTACTACCCGAGACACAGTTGTTTGGGTGATTCCCAGTTGTCTTCCGATCCATCTCATGGTCGCAGTCGGATTTTCCATGACGGCGCGCAAAATTCTCCGGCGATTTTCTTCTTGTTTCGATGACATCTACTGAACCGATTGTTATGAAATTTTGCACATGTAAACAATATATTGCAAACTAGTTATACGCAGATTTTCATCAATTTAATTTATGTTTTCAATTTTTTTTTTTATCTTAAACCATAATATCAAAATGATTCATAGAAAAGTAATGGCTTTCCATCCAAATCGATATTCAACTCGATTTTGTTTATAATGTTACTTAGGACCTAATTCAGTGTTTGGCTTGATATGAGATTTTCAAAACAAATAAAATTTATCTACACTGACTTGAAATGCTTTTCATTACGTATGATAAAAACAGACACTGATATGTAAACAAATAATTACCCAAGGATTAGGTGCCCTTTTTTTTATACAAGTACTAATAATTATTGTTAGAAAAATTTTTGTCGTCACCTTGAACTGTAAATAATTAGTTGCGTTGAGTAACTTTTTTTTTCGCGTTCTTTGTTCTTCTCATTTCTTCGTTCACCTTCAATTATTTAATAATTTATTCTTACTGTCATCCTTTCTGTTCACGTTTGTTTTTTTTTTTGGCTTTGTATTAGAATTAGACTTCATTCCCTACAACAGAAACATAAATTCGATTTCCGGGATTTTCATTCATTCATTCAGAAAAAAGCCTGGATCTACTCTACCCCACGACTTTACAGGTCAACCATCCCGTAAGAATGTTCTTCGCAGATACTCTAAACATTTAATTTTCTCCACAAATTTGCTAAAACACTTTCGAGCAAACGCAAATGTACATTGAATTTCACGGTTTGCTTTGTTTTGACGTTTTTCCATCATTTCTTTCATTGATGATCGTACACTCTGAGATTTTTCTAATCGTCGTAAACTTTCGAAAAGAAATTTGTTTATCATACACGGGTCTTACATGTCACATAGTATAGAAGCTATACTAACGTTGCATAAAGTTTAAAATTAGACCAAGTTGTGTGAGGGAATTATAGCATTATAAAGGATGGAACGGTCAGAACTCTGTTGACTCAAATATGACGTAGTTTTTCTAATCGTGCATTTAAAAAACTTGAACACCCCTCATTTTGTAGGTGTATTCGAACGAAATGTTGAAATTATTTTGTTTTTGTCATTTTCTATTCAGTTGTCATAATGGCGTCGAAGCAAGACCCAGTCAACACAGAATCGCATAAGATACCGCATATAAGTACAACGTGGAGGCGATATACGTTTGTTCGTTCATTTAACTCCATGTTGAATGCACGCATATCGCCTCCACGTTATACTGATATCCGTTATTATATGCGATCTTGTGTTTACTGGGGAAGAGCAGCGTATCAAAATTTTGCACGCGCATAAGCAAAATCCAAATTATTTCAAATTTAATATTGCCAAATCAACCGTGATGAATGTTATATAAGTGTTCGGAGAACGTCTGACGACTGCCAAGAAGCCGGGATCAGGAGGAAACCGAAACCAGGAAGCCACAACGACCGGAAGAATAGTGGTCAGCATTTTCAAACGCAATCCCAACCTTTCCATCAGAGATATCGGAAACAAATTGTAAAATTCCCACACAACAGTGCAAAGAGCAAATAAACGAGCCGGACTGTCAACATATAAGGTTACAGTGACACCAAATCGAGATGATAGGCAAAACACAACAGCCAAAGGAAGAGCGCGTAAGTTGTACACGAGTTTGTTGACTAAGTTTGATTGCGTCGTAATGGACGATGAAACATACGTCAAGGCTGATTTCAAGCAGCTCCCAGGTCAAGAGTTTTATACGGCTACCGGAAAAGGAAAGGTTCAAGATAAGTTTAAGCAGAAAACAATATCAAAGTTCCCGAAAAAATACTTGGTTTGGCAGGCGATTTGCACCTGTGGGCTAAAAAGCGAAAGTTTTGTGACAACTGGCACTGTCAACCAAGATATTTATGTTAAGGAATGCTTGTTTAAACGTTTATTGCCTTTTTTGAAGAAACATAGTTGTTCCGTACAGTTTTCGTCAAACCTCGCTTCTTGCCACTGCGGAAAAATGGCTCAGGAATAGTATACCGCCAATATTGTGCAAATCGTACTCAAGGAGAAAAACCCTCCAAACTTGCCGAAACTGCGCCCAATTGAAAAATATTGGGCAATCGTACAGAGAAACCTCAAGAGAACTCAAAAAACATTTGGAGGTGACAAACAGTTCAAGGCAAATTGGCGCTTAGCATCAAATAAGGTGGATATAACAGTGGTACAAAACTTGATGGAAAATGTGAAACGTAAAGCCCGACAGTTCGCATTTGGAAAATCGGAAGTCTAATCAAATAATTTTCCTATGCTTTGTAGGCCGATGAACTACAAAAATAAATAAAGGGCGATACGGTCAAAATTTGGTCAATATCAACTTGACGTTTTTCTTTCAAGTTGGCATTTAAAAAACCTGAACACCCCTCATTTTAAGGTGTGTGTGTGTGTAGAATGTTGCTCCTATTTTGATTTTGGAATTCACTCTTCAGTTGTCAAAATGCGTCCAAGCAAGAAGAGCAGCGTATCAAAATTTTGCTCGCGCATCGCGAAAATCCGAGCTACTCGCACGCAAAGTTGGCAAAATCGCTAAAAGTTGCCAAATCAACCGTTACAATTGTAATTAAAGTGTTTGGGGAACGTTTGTCGACAGCCAGGAAGTCTGGATCGGGGGGAAACCGAAAACCGGAAGCCGCTGAGACGACAAAGAGAGTTGCCGGTAGTTTCAAGCGAAACCCTAACCTATCTCTCCGAGATGCCGCAAATAAGCTGGGTGTATCGTCCACAACCGTGCATCGAGCCAAAAAACGAGCCGGACTATCGACTTACAAGAAGGTAGTGACTCCAAATCGCGATGATAAACAAAACACGACGGCCAAAGCGCGATCCCGGAGGCTGTACACGACGATGCTGACGAAGTTTGGCTGCGTGGTAATGGACGATGAAACCTACGTCGAAGCCGACTACAAGCAGCTCCCGGGTCAGGAGTTTTATACGGCAAAAGGAAGGGGAAAGGTAGAAGATAATTTCAAGCACACGAAACTGTAAAGTTCGCAAAGAAAATCAGGTTTGGCAAGCCATCTGTACCTGTGGCTTGAAAAGCGAGTATTTTCACAGCTTCTGGGACGTCAACCAAGAAATTTACGTGAAGGAGTGTTTGTTTAAACGTCTGCTGCCTTTCCTGAAGAAACATGGTTGTTCCGTACTGTTTTGGCCGGATTTGGCATCTTGCCATTGCGGTAAAAAGGCCATGGAGTGGTACGCCGCCAACAACGTGCAGGTGGTTCCCAAGGACAAGAACCCTCCCAACACGCCAGAACTCCGCCCAATTGAAAAATACTGGGCTATTGTCAAGCGGAACCTAAAGAAGACCAAAAAAACTGCTAAGGACGAGCAGCAGTTCAAGGCAAACTGGTTTTCTGCGTCGAAGAAGGTGGACAAGGTGGCGTACAAAACCTGATGGAAGAGGTCAAACCTAAAGCCCGGCAGTTCGGATTTGGAAAAGCGGAAGTCTAACTAAATATTTTTCCTGAATTTTATACTAATTGAACTCAAAAAGGAAATTTAATTTATTTTTAAATAAACGATTTCACCGATTTACACGCATTTTCCCTTGACCAAATTTTGACCGTATCACCCTTTAAAGGTTGATCATTTATATCATAAACTTATCAGTGTGCACTTAAGGTGTGGCCCATTTAGTATTGGAACAAACATTTTTTATTCTTACAGCGACCCTATTGGTCGGATTTGTAAACTTTGACATCTTATGTGTTCTCTATAACAATAACAACATCGGAAATTTTTTTTAAAGTATCGAAGTGTTTAGAAAAAAAAGGAGAAGATAGATAGAAAAATAATTGTGCGCAATCATTTGGCAAACTCTTCGAGATCTGGGCTAAAATTAGCTAAATTTGTTGGGTTTTCCCCCGAAATACCGTGTGGCGTGTTTTGAAAAAGTACAGAGAAACTTTGTCGACGGATCGCAAGCCTCAAAGCAAGCGTCGGGCGGGTACTGTCAACCGTCAACTGCGGAACAAAGTCATCAAGAACATTAAGGCAAACCCCAACATTTCAGACCGCGTTTTGGCCATAAAGTTTCGCGCCGCACGCAGTACCGTGCAACGGATTCGTCTCCGGGAAGGCTTCAAGTCATACCGTGCCTGTAGACAACCAAATAGGGATCAAAAGCAGAACAATGTGGCCAGAATCCGTGCCAGAAAACTGTATGATCAGGTGTTGACAAAATTCAATAGCTGTCTCCTCATGGATGATGAAACCTATGCAAAGGCCGATTTCAAACAGCTACCGGGACAAAATTTTTTACTTGGCTACGGCTCGGGGAGATGTTCCTGCCAAATTCAAAGTTTGTGTTTGCAGATAAATTTGCACGTGAATACATGATTTGGCAAAGCATCTGTAGCTGCGGTAGGAAGACCAAGGTTTTCATCACTGATAAGACATTTAATTCAGAGCTGTACAGAACTGAATGTCTCCAAAAGCAAATATTGCCAGTCATCAGATCCCACAATGAACCTGTCATGTTTTGGCCAGATCTTGCAAGCTGTGATTGCAGTAAAACAGTGCTACAGTGGTATGAAACCAACGGGATTCAGTTTGTACCGAACGAACTCAACCCACCAAACTGTCCCCAGCTCGAACCGATAGAGAGATTTTGGGCTATTATGAAGAAGAAGCTGAAGGTGAATGGCAGTGTTGTCAAAAGCATCAATGAATTGAGAACCAAGTAGAATAAGATTGCCAAATGTGTGAATGAATGAGAATAATGTGCGCCGGTTGATGAAACGTATTCCGGAAAATTCCGCTAATTTCTTCGAAATCGAGATGATTATTTTTTTGTATTTTCCCGCTAAAGTTCACATAAAGTCTAACATTTTAGTTAGAACAGAATACTTTTTTGTTAATGTATATCTGAAATATGCGCAATAGTCTATGTTACAATTCTAACTGGGCCACACCTTAACCATGTTTGACCATTTTTTGACCGTTCCACCCTTTAGCATCACTGTCACTCTTTTAGCGCGATCATGTTGTTATTTCATGATGTAAACATTTTATCGAATCTCGAAAATAAATGGCTCGTTCTGTTCAGTGGCGAATGTTTAGCGTGTTTCGATGTTCGAATTAGTGGATGGCAGTAAATCAGATCTATCTGTTTACTAGGTCAATCCAACTGGATTTCATCTGCCGTACTGATGTAGTCATTGCTTCCGCAGTCTTGGTCCTCACTGTGTACGTTCTCCGTGCCAATCCACGCCTTTCATCCTTATTCCTGCACATTTCAGTTCTCGGGGCAAAGCCTTTGCGGGATGCGTTGAGCTTCTGGTAGAACATTCGTGTTTCTTGAGAGCGGCACAGCTGCTCCATCTCCTCACACTCCGTTTCTTCAAGGTGGCGTTTTTCTCTCGGAAAAGGTGGATCTGCTGATTTCACATCGTTTGAAGCGTTTCAAGTTTTGCAGGGTCGCAATTTCCGATAAAGGGATTTCGGAGTCGTGGTTCAAACCATCTGGCCATCAACCAGCACGTCTACCAAACAGAGTGTTTGCAGAAAATTATCATCCTGTTCCTTCAGAAACATCACTTGGATGGAGACTACGTCTTTTGGTCGGACAAGGCATCATCGCACTACGCGAAGAAAGCGCTAACGTTCCTGGAGAGTCAAAATTTACCATTTGTGTCAAAAGACTGGACTCCGAGAAAAATGCCGCAGTGACGTTCTACCGAGGATTTTTTTTTTTTGGCCAATTGAGCTCCACTGTATACAAGGGTAATTGAAAGGCCAATGACACGAAGCAACTCCTCAACAGGATCTGAAGTAGCTTTCGGAAAACTGATGTGACAGCCGTACAGCAGTCATGTGCTACCAATAGGAATAAGTTGGGCCGCGCGGGGGGTCCCGGACCCTTTTTTTATTTTTATTTAAGTTAGTTTGAAGACTACAGTCAATGCTTTCTGATGAATGTATAACTGAAGTTGTTTACAATACCCGTTTCAAATGAAACCAACTGGAGCAGAGAGAGTATGAGAGACATTTGCATACGATACTGACCGACAAACAGCCGATGGTCACTATCGCAGTAGGTGATAAGGAGATGGGTACATCAGTACATCAGTCCAAAAATACACGTTGAACAACACAGTGCGGTCGTTTTCATTTCTCCTCATTCCCGTTGGTCAGTCGATGACAATATGGTACAAGAGCTGTTTTAGTCCCTCAGTGCAATCCAGTGCAATTTAGTAAGAGTGTTAATTCTCGGGGCTAGTAGTTAACTAGCGAAGAAAGTCCTTCTAGTACGGCAAGGCGAGTATCGTCAACATTTTGGTCCTTCGAGCCGGATAGAAGGCATCGCGGACCGAGAAGAGCGCCTTGCGGTAGTATGAAAGTGATCAATCTGATCGATCGTGCGGGTCAACGTTCTGCCATATCGCTTTGGTGAAGTTTTCTATTGCCTTTGTGGCGTGAACAAAGTACATGTGTGCTATGAGGTTTGATCAAAGCGGATAAACCTGGGTGATTGAGAAGGCGAATAAATAGTTCTATCAGTGTCTATTTTGTGCGTACATTTTCGCGTTGGAATAATTCCAAGACGGGTAGTTATTCGGAAGCTGTGGGAGACCGATTTGATCGATAGTTAACGATCACGTGTGCGACGGTGAACCGGGTGAACGATAGTGACTATCGCTGCTACTAGCGTTTCGATCGCGTTCGAAACGTATTTCATTTTCGCCGTCGGTAATTGGTGCGTGTATTTTGTTCGCACAAGAATTTCGCGCTTGAGAGTGCACAAAGTCGAGTGTTACTCTGTTGGTGTAGAAGAAGAAAGAACTTTGTATCGAAGCCATTGTTGGGAGGTGATTAACCCGTCAACATAATTACGCTGCTGCCATCTTCGACGCTTACTAGCGTGGATTGGAAACGTGACTGGTCGCCATCGCTCACTGGCGTCATTGGATCAACTTGGCGCCATTCCATTGAGTCTGTAGGACATCCACTCCATTGGATTTATCCCGGTGAGTCCGTTTCATGTTGATTTGCATGTGGCTAGCAGTAGCATTTTTTAGAACGTAAGAAAGTGGGTAGCCAAAGGCTATTGTGGCAGGTGGTTGACGGTACGCAATCGCAAGGAAAACCTTTCGTGTCCTCGATTGCGAAACCGCGTAAAAGTGGGTACGTTCGCGACGGGAAGGAGAGATCGCTTTCGATACTACGACTCACTTCCGTTCGATTGAAACGTCGCAAAAGGGTGTCTACAACGCGTCGGGAAGGAGCAATTCGTTTCGATTTTGTGTCACCCGGTCCGGTCCGGTCTCGCGTAGAAACGGATAGTTCGCGTCGGGAAGGATTTTCGATTTCGTCAGAAAACTACCGTTTCCGATTCGATCTCGTTCGCGATGTCAACGAAACAGGAGAAACTGTTAGGCGATCGCTTGATCCAGCGTAAGGGATATATCGCCATTCGCAATTCATTGGAGAAGTTTGTTCATGATTATGATCACGATCGCGATTCTTTTGAGCTGTGTGTACGATTGGATTCATTAGATCGACTGTATGAAAATTTCGTGGAGTGTCAGGATGCTATCGAAAAATTGGACAAACCGGAATCGATAGAGGAGCATATCGAAGAACGAGTGGACTTCGAGCAACGGTTTTGCAAGGCAAAGGGTTTTCTACTCACGAAACGTAATGGAGATCTGAATCAATCATTGAATAATTCGATGCAGGCTGCACAACCAATCGTGCCGACTTTCCATCTTCGTTTGCCGCAAATAGATTTGCCAAAATTCAACGGTGATTTTTCTCGTTGGATTTCCTTTCGGGATACATTTTCTTCAATGGTTCACGCAAATGCCGAAATCCCTACAGTTGCCAAATTACAATACCTTCTCCAATCTCTCGAAGGGGATGCCAAGAAACCTTTCGAATCGGTGGACATTGAAGCCGATAATTACGCTACTACATGGGATGCTCTGCTGAAAAGGTACGACAATCGGCGGTTTCTCAAGAAGCAGTTATTCCGAGCATTGTACGATTTGCCTGCAGTGAAACAAGAGTGTGCTAAACGGATTCACAATTTGGTTGACGACTACCAACGTCATGTTCGAGCCCTATCCAAGTTGGGTGAACCCGTGAATCATTGGGACACGCCACTCATCAATTTATTATCGTACAAATTGGACCAAGCAACTCTAAGATCTTGGGAGGAGAGGACAAGCCAAAACGAAGATGTAGGATACGATGAGTTGATCGAGTTCCTGTACCAACGTGTTCGTATTCTTAATTCCGTCGGTCCAGACAACCATGGCTTATCAAAGGTGGCCGGCATTCAACAGAAGAGCTTTAAGCAGAAAGTGTCGGTTAACACAGCATCTACGTTAACTCCACGGAATTCGTGTCCGCTTGCCTGTTCGGACAATCACTCTTTGCGATCTTGTCCGATATTCCTCGGAAAGAACGTCAACCAGCGTCGAGAACTTGTGTCTCAGAAACGGTTGTGTTGGAACTGCCTCAGCTTCGGTCACCAATCCAGGAAGTGTGGTTCCAAATTCACTTGCCGTACATGTCACGAGAGGCACCACTCACTTCTTCACGATCCTTCTTCCCCTTCATCTTCGACAAAGGTACCAGCATCGCCAGCCGTTCAAACAAATCCGTCTGTGTCATCTACCGTATTGTCGAGTTCCGCTGTTCCAATAGCATCTTCTTCGGTTCAACAACCGCTTCCGTCCATGTTACAAATCGTGGAACCCTCTGGCACCCGCCAAGTCAGCATGGTAGTCCAAACTGCACTCACCATGACATTGCTGGAAACGGTTGTCCTCAACATCGTCGACGATTACGGTAATACGCATAAGGCTCGAGCTCTTCTAGATTCGGCGTCGATGTCGAATTTCATCACGAAGCCACTGGCTAAGCATCTCTACTGTCGCCGATCTACAGTGGATGTTTCTGTTGAAGGCATCGGATCGTCGACACAGAAGATCAACTCTGCCATTAACGCAACCATCGAGTCGGGAGATCGAACGATCTCGATGAAACTGCAGTTTTTGGTGTTAAAGCAGCCGTCATCGCAGCTGCCAACAGCGCCGATTGACATTTCGGCCTGGAAGATGCCAGATGTGAAGTTAGCAGATCCACAGTTCAGTATTCCCGGAAATATTGACATTGTCATCGGTAGCGAAACCTACTGGGAACTCCACACTGGTAGGAAGATATATCTCGGTGAAGGTCTACCGTGGGTAGTCGAAACATCATTTGGTTGGGCGGTCACTGGTCCCGCATCTCGCACGGCTACCTGCATTCCACAGTTCTGCTATCTGTCCACCGCAGATGATCCATTGGAGACTGCCTTACAGAAATTTTGGGAAATGGAAACAATTCCATCTGATCCGATCCATTCTTTGGAGGAAAGTCGTTGTGAGCAGTTGTACACCACAACAACAACGCGCGATTCTTCCGGGCGATACATCGTGCGTCTACCCAGAACTGAAGATTCTGAAGCCATGTTGGGAGAATCAAAGTCCATAGCAGATCGACGCTTCCTGAGCCTGGAACGACGGCTCCAACGAGATCCTGCAACCAAGGACTCGTACCATCGATTCATGGAAGATTATCTTCAGCTTGGACACATGAAACAGGTGCAAGAGCCTGTAGATGAGCGAATTCAGCACTGCTATATTCCTCATCACGTGGTATTCAAAGAATCCAGTACGACTACGAAGGTCAGAGTAGTCTATGACGCGTCGTGTAAGACTACATCAGGCTATTCTTTGAATGATACTCTACTCGTTGGACCTGTAGTCCAGCAAGATCTTTTCTCAATCTATTTGAGGTTTCGAACCAGAGTTGTCGCTATCGTAGCAGATGTCGAGAAGATGTATCGACAAGTGTTGCATCATCCTGCCGATCGAGTGTTCCTCCGCATACGTTACCGCAGACATTCTTCTGACCCTATTGCCACCTACGAACTGCAGACCGTTACCTACGGAACATCAAGCGCTCCATACTTGGCAACAAGGACTCTAGTGCAGATCGCGAAGGATTACGAGAATTTGTATCCAGCAGCTGTTGATTCACTAATCGAAGATTTCTACGTCGACGACCTTCTGTCAGGGACATCGGACGTTGAATCTGCTATTATTCTCCGACAAGAAATCACCGCTATGCTGAGCTCCGCTGGGTTCACACTTAAGAAGTGGGCGTCAAACGTTCAGGAAGTCCTAGCAGATGTTCCGCTGGAGGATCTGGCTATTAATCCTCTTCATGATGTGCAGAAAGAGCAGACAATCTCCACGCTCGGCCTACTTTGGGAACCATCGGCCGACATGCTACGGTTTAAGGTTGAAATGTCTCTACCTGCTGTCATCCTCACCAAGCGCAAAGTGATGTCGTACATCGCCCAAATATTCGATCCGCTGGGACTGTTGGGTCCAACAACAACCAAGGCAAAGCTATTCATGCAACGACTTTGGACGTTGAAGCGTGATAGCGTCCTCTGCGAATGGGATACTCCCCTCCCAGAGAAATTGCAGACCGAGTGGAAGGTGTTTCACACTACTATTCACATTCTCGCTGATATCCGTATTCCTCGATTGGTGCTGCCTTCCGAAGCCTGCAATATTCAGCTGCACTTCTTTGCCGATGCATCCTCTATCGCTTATGGCACATGCTGCTATGTTCGTGCGGAATCAGCGGAAGGAATATCCGTACACCTGTTATCATCCAAATCAAAGGTCGCTCCTTTGTCCACTCATCACTCCATCGCAAGACTTGAGCTCTGTGCAGCACACCTAGCCACTCAACTCTACAAGAAAGTAGCAGCGTCGTTGAAGATTCCAGCAATTGCATTCTTTTGGTCGGATTCCAGCACGGTTATTCAGTGGTTACGTGCATCTCCAAATCGTTGGAAAATTTTCGTCGCAAATCGTGTGTCAAAAATCCAAACCACAACAGATGTCAATCAATGGAGACACATCGCAGGTTTAGAGAATCCCGCTGACGATACCTCACGCGGCCTCAACCCAACGGATATTTTGCACCGTTCCCGTTGGTGGTATGGTCCATCCTGGCTGTCTCAGCCGTCTGATCTCTGGCCTAAGACCATCATCGATCAGGATTACTCACTGGCAACATTTGAGGAAGGGCGCAGGATTCCGATTGTCGCCATGACTGCTGCACAATCTGACTTCATTGAGGATTTATTCGCACGCTACTCCAGCTACGGAAAACTACGCCGAGTCATGGCTTTCTGCAAGCGCTATCTCCAGTGTCTGAAGGACCGTACTTTACAACGCAAGTCCGATTCTAACTACACTCGACAAGCAGTTTGTCAACGACATAATTCATCATCCGTTCAACGACTTACGACCACTGAGCTTCAACAAGCCGAGCAGCTGCTGTGCCGTTTGTCACAACGCCAAACTTTTGCTGAGGAACTTTCGGATCTCGGGAATAGTGAACGTGTCGCTAAGTGCTCATCACTAAAGTGGCTGAGCCCGTTCGTAGACCAAGACGGTACACTCCGCGTCGGTGGCCGTATCCGCAACGCCGTGTTATCCGACGCTATCAAACATCCGATCGTTCTGTCCGCTAAACATCCGCTGTCGGCTCTGCTGGCTAGCAGTTACCATAAAATGCTACTTCATGCAGGCCCGCAACTCCTGCTAGCCACTCTCCGCCAGAAATTTTGGATTCTGGGCGGCAGAAACCTAGTGAAATCCGTCTTCCACCAATGCCACACTTGTTTCCGATTCAAGCCCACTCTAGTGCAGCAGAGCACAGCCGATCTACCGGTATCGCGAGTTTCGCCGACGCGTCCGTTTTCTGTGTGCGGTGTCGACTATTGTGGACCGTTCTTTATTAAGTCTGCAGTTCGAAAACGTGGTCCAACAAAAATCTACGTGGCCATTTTCGTCTGCTTCTCCACTAAGGCTGTCCACATCGAGTTAGTGAGTGATTTGTCGACCGCGGCGTTTCTAGCAGCACTACGTCGCTTAGTATCTCGCCGAGGAAAGGTCGTTGAACTGCATTCCGACAATGCTACTGCGTTCAAAGGTGCTTCGCATGCTTTGAACAGGATTTATCGTATGCTAAAGGTTGAAGCAGTCGACCGTGAGCAGATCTTCAACTGGTGCTCAGAAAATGAAATTACATGGAAGTTTATTCCACCCCGAGCCCCACACTTCGGAGGACTCTGGGAAGCTGCAGTGAAATCTGCGAAAACGCATTTGCTGAAGACCGTTGGTAACGTGAACTTGGCATACGAGGACCTCCTGACATTGTTGGCACAAATCGAGATGTGCCTCAATTCTCGACCGCTTACTCCGATACCCGAAGACCCATCCGACCTAGAAGTCCTCACGCCAGGACACTTTCTTGTTGGAAGCAATTTACAAGCGGTTCCTGAACCAAACTGGAAGGACACCGCTGACAATCGCTTAGATCATTGGGAATTGACCCAGAAACGGCTGCAGGTCATCTGGTCCCGCTTTTATCCTGAGTACCTTCAGCAGCTACAATCGCGTGCAACTAAGGGTTGCAATCCTCCAGTTACCATCGAAGTAGGAGCCATCGTCGTTATTAAGGAGGACAACCTTCCACCGGCAAACTGGCCGTTGGGGAAAATTGTTAAACTTCATCCGGGGAAAGATGGTGTCGTACGAGTCGTGACCTTACGAACTGCAACAGCTAACGAAGTCGTGCGCCCGGTAGCACGAATTGCCCTCCTTCCATCTTCAACCGTAGCTATGTAACCAGGTAGAGCAACCTTTTATGGGAGAACTTGCTCGAAGCGCACCCGCGCATTACAAAGGTAATTGCAGGTCCAATGTTATATATTTCTCTCGAATGATCTACCTGGTGTCTTCTTTGTTCCCGGTATCCATCGACGAGTTCCCGCATCTGCATCTACATCGTCCCAAAATTCATGGTCAAGCGTTCAACTGGTGGATCACGTGCAGCAACGACTACTGCACCCAATTAGTGGAAAGAAAAGAAATATTTGAATTTTGTAAATAGTATAGTAGGATTAAGATGAGTTGAAACACTAAATATTTCAAGGTGGCCGGAATGATGAATGTATAACTGAAGTTGTTTACAATACCGGTTTCAAATGAAACCAACTGGAGCAGAGAGAGTATGAGAGACATTTGCATACGATACTGACCGACAAATAGCCGATGGTCACTATGGCAGTAGGTAATAAGGAGATGGGAAACAGTACATCAGTCCAAAAATACACGTTGAACAACACAGTGCGGTCGTTTCATTTCTGCTCATTCTCGTTGGTCAGTTGATGACAATATTATACAAGAGCTGTTTTAGTCCCTCAGTGCAATCCAGTGCAATTTAGCAAGAGTTCTAATTCTCGGGGCTAGTAGTTAACTAGCGAAGAAAGTCCTTCTAGTACGGCAAGGCGAGTATCGTCAACAAGTAAGTTAATATTTTCCAGCATGTAATTAAAAAAAAAAAAAAAAAAAAAAAAAATGTTGTTTTTGGAAAAAAAAAAAAAAAATGAAATTGGTTGTTTGAAAAAATTATTTTTATGGTTTTGGATGTGGAGGTGGGGGGGGGTTTGGAAGGGAGGGGGGGGGTGGGTATATATTTTTTATAAATTGTGGAGGTGGGGGAAGGTATTTTTTTTTTGTGGTGGTGATAATTAAATTATTTACTAACTACTCGTGTGTTGAGAATGCAAGTAGCAACAATTCAGCACAAAAAACACAGCTTGCTTACATTTGTTACTTACGTCGTTTTAAAAGGTTATGTTTGATGTTCCTGTTTAGAAAATATCAGATAAAATAATTATACTAAAGGTGAGCAAAGGGGACACAAACCATAAGCTATAAACCACCAAAACTCAAAATGTATGTTTGTTAAAAGCTAATCACTTATTATTTGAACAACCATTAAAAAAATATAATCTATTCAAACGGTGTGAGCATGGTGAGTAAAAAACGGTGTTTTTTCTGTGTTGCTTTGGGTGAGAGGGTCGCGGATGAAAAGTACATTTTCAGTACAAACTGCAAACAAATTTGGTGGTTATTCTATACAAAAATCCAACATGACCCGTTAAATGTTTGGCTTTCAATGCGGTTTGATTTAAAAACATGGGAAAAATCGAAAGTTTTTAAAATCGTTTTTTTTTATTCCAGAACAAGCCTAGAATTGTTTAATCTTGTTGCAAGAAACGGACGGGTATTGTCAAATACATTGGGTGAGAGTAGAGAAGATAATCCACCCGCATTCAGGCGTAATGTCACATAAATGGGGCTCCATTCCCGCTCCATCTGTCGGAATATGAAAATGACCCTACTCTACTGGTCCACCGGGCGTTGTATTGTCCGTTAAGTGTCCGTTAATGTTAATTGTTCAGTATGTGCAACCACTGGTTGGAGACGATGTAATTCTCTCTCTCTCTCTCCCTCTCTCTCTCTCTCTCTCTCTTAAAAAAAAAACTCCCCCCCCCTATTTGAAATCCTGGCTACGCCTATGTGATGGAGCACGAACGTTAGGTTACTAGATGTTTGAAAAATACTCTATACACTGAAACCGGCCAGTACCCATTAATGGGTAAAATATCAGCCATTTCGAACTTAAGTGGGTTAACTCCTGTAATGGGTAAAAGGATTTTACCCATTAATGGGTAAAGAGCCTGTACGTCAGGCTATCGGGTATTTTTTACCCATTTTTTAAAATGTTTGTTATTTGCGAAATGGGTATGAAATACCCATTTTTCGTGATTTGTTTTTAATTGTGATATTGAATAATGAGCATTAGAATAAACATAATAGACCACAATAACTGAATGTGTATTTGTATTTGGACAACCCTTTAGCCTCAGACCTTTTACCTATCAGGTATGTTAAGTTTCGTTCGGGAGTTTTCACACCGGCAAATATTCCGGCGACGTTCAAGTGGTCCATATCACATCGTTATCCTCCAGAGAGGATATCCGTGGAATGTATCTGAAAGGATTTAAATGATTTTGACGTAAACTTGATGAAAGCTTGGATTTTACGCCCCGGAAGAGACACATACTCGGAAGAACGATTCTACTGATGAAATTGAAGCATTTTATATTATAATATTAAATTATTAACGTACCTCTTAGTTTTTGGAAGTTTTCGCTATCCAGTTTAACCTTCAGTTCTTCCATATTCTTCGCGTTTTCGTGGAATGCATTCCGCGAAGTTTTTATATTTTTCGAACCACGCACTTTCAAATAAACAAAGCGAGCTAGGAAAATGCTAAGATATTTTTTACCCATTAATGGGTAGAAAAATACCCATCTTTGGATCTCTCATTAAAAATAAAAAATGGGTGTTTGGTATGCATTCTTTTGATTTTTAAAGTACCCATTTTTTAACAGTTTCATATACTATCGAAAAATGGGTACATATTTACCCATTAATGGGTACTGGCCGGTTACAGTGTAACCTATTAAGGATTATATCTGAAACATCCCAATTTGGCCAACACCCACCTATTTTCCTCCATTATATTATGCACATAAAGGGAATGCTAGACATATATGAATGGGATCCCGCAAGTAAATTTAAGACAGATATCACTGTTAACAGGTCCGTTGTACGAAAGATTGCAAACCAATACATTGTGTACGCTTGCTATGGCTTGCAATCAAACAGGAAAGTTTTACGCGGCTTTTAAAATTCCTTATATTTTCTGTGTACTAATAGTCGAAAGTAACTCTAATGCTGAAATGTATGCAGCTTCATATACTATCAAAAAATGGGTATATTACTACCCATTAATGGGTACTGACCGGTTACAGTGTTACTAGAATCAATTTATTTCTCGTTTCCGAATCGATACAAAATAAATAACTTGCATCTCTTTTCTGCTTTCTTACAGGTACGTACCAACGACTTCCATTTAAATTCTTGGTAAGTAAGTGAACTCCCTTGTAATTAATGAAATGAAATTTTTTGCACCGCGCTCAGCAGTCAACTCTATGAAAGTGGGTCAATTGAATCAGGGACGAGGCCCCGTATCGAGTCAAACTCTGCTGTACGGCCCTGTGATCGTCCAAGCGAATTCCAATTTCCGTACACGTGTAAGCCGGCTCGCATTATTCACACGGAGAAAAAAATCTGCCAATACCGCCGGCAACATACACAACACCCCAGCCGAGATGCAACCCAAGGTGCATTTTCGGGCAAATCCTGCATCTCCGGCTCGTTCTTCGCCTAGGAAACCCTTTTCCTGATCCTGGAAGCATCCTCCGAGCGAACGATATTCAATTCCGCGAGACACATACATATTGTGGGTAGCTAACTAAGCGTGACCCAGTTTCAACCGCGTCGTTCGTCGTGTTCGTCGGTAAATCCCTTTCTTGTGGGGTTTTCTCTTCTTCACTGCGGGCCATACGACGGAAGGATATGTATAGTGCCGATGTAATATGCATTTTACTTACGAGGGATTTTTTTTTCTGCTCTTGGTGCTGAGAAGATTAACCTGAGGCGACTGTGGAAGGATTTATGGGAATGCTATTTGAGATAATGATGCAAATTGGATGTTCTCGCAGGATGCCGTAGGAACTCAGCCGAGGGATTATTATTTTTCGAATATCTGTAGGGTGAGGTTTATTCACTTGCGTGTTTTGAAAAGTTTCCGGAATAAAGACATCGTTAATTCGATTTGTTCTGGTTAAGACGCAATCGGTCATTTGATCTACATATGTGTAGTATTTTCTTACTTTCATCATTGATGTTTTCTCGATGCATGTTACTCAGCAAATATACAAAATACGTGAACGGAAGAGATTCAATCGAAACGTTAACCTCCCATCACTAACGACTGTTCCAGAAAGTATAAGCACACCTTAATTTAACGGTCACTTTGAATATAATGAAATATTTCAACATGTTTTGGCTGCGTCCTTTTGTTTGCACATTTCTGAATGACATAGCATCAAAAAAGTGCTCAGTTTTGTGTTACCTATCAAAATGCGCGGTCTTACTCCGGAACAACGAAAAAGTATCGTGCACAAATGGTGCACTGTTAGCGGAATCTCCTTGAGAAAATTGGCCAAGGAAGAGGATGTAAGCGTCGGAGCGGTACGATCTGCGATGCAAAAATATAGAGAACCGTGTACGTTTGATGATGCGCCGAAGAGGGGTCGGAAATCCGGTCCTGTTTATCCGGATATCTATAAAAAGGGGATGCCTACGAGGGAAAACTAGCGACTTCCGTTCGAGAACGGAGAAGGCAATTTTTACCGAATAATTCCGTAAGAAGGTTATGGTTTGGCAGGCAATATGCGAGTGTGGTAAAACCTCTAGTCCGTACATCACAACGGAGACGATGAACACTCAGAAATACGTTAAGGAATGTCTCCAGAAGCGATTATTGCCGATGATCAGGCAGCACGAAGGTCAAGTAGTGTTTTGGCCTGATTTGGCGTGATGTCATTACGCAACGGACACTTCAGAATGGTACAAAAGTCAAAATGTATGTTTCGTGCCGAAAGACGTGAATCCGCCGAACTGCCCGGAGGCACGGCCAATCGAGACTTTTTGGGCTTTAACCAAAGCAAAGCTTCGAAAGTTCATAAATCCAGCGGACGACATCCAAAAATTTAAAAAAGATTGGCCAAAAGTGGTCAAAATGGTGGGAAGTACCATTTTGCAGAAGCTAATGGGTCATGTTCGAGGAAAAGTTAGGAGTCTTGGCTATGATTAAATATTTTGATTAAACGAGAGTAAAATATCATATGAAACACAAATACAAATATGATTTGCCAAATAAAATTATTAAAACAAAAAAAACATGATTTTTTTTTGTTATTTTGAAAGTGTGCTAATACTTTCTGGAACAGTCTATAGTTCAGATCGATTGGGTTTGAAATTGAGGTGGTAGATGCATTTGTGCACGGAGAAAAAATTATAGTAAATACGATCATGGGTTAGGTTGTTTCATCCAAAATTTCATATTGAAATTTGTCTAACCAAATTTTCTGTTTGCTTTGACAAAGTACAATGCTTGAAATAAACTAAAAATAAGTGTTGTTCTTGGTTTGGTTTTATACCTGAATTCAACAAAAGTTTAGTTGAAACTATCATAACATTGGTTGTTCCATTATGACAGCTGTTAAATCTTAGGTAACTTCAAACATAACTTGCAGTTTGTTTTAATCAATTTTCAGTTTAAATCTAACCAATTAGTTGTTTGGAATAAGCAACTGAATGCTTGATGAAACCAACGATATTGGTTGAAGCAACAAACAATATTGTTAAAATCAAATAGATATTTTTCACATCCGATGCGGAATGCCATGAATTTATTTATTTATTTATTTTCTTTTTCATTTCACCATTAATGAATGCAAAACTGCACATCGCATTTGAAATCCCTTTAGCATTAGCTGGAGCTAGTTCAGCTTTTTTCATTCGTTCTGATATTGATGATAGCGAAAAAAATAAGCCCCAATAATAAAGTGAACAAACAATCGTGGAGGCAGAGTTTTGGCGTCATTAAAAAATGACTCCCTCAAGAGGTCATCACTGCGCAGAAGTTTGGCAAGTTACGATGCGGCTGCAAGATTTTAAACTTTTAAATTTCAAATAACTTTCGCTTGCCTGGGAGTTGTAACAAGTGACCAACAAAAGCTCTTGTGATATCTGGCTGACAGCTCAACTGAACTTATCATTTAGTTATTTTTAAACTAGTTTTATGGCTGATGTTTGCCTAATCAAAAAGTCAGTTTAATTTTATCTAAGCATTTAGGTTGATTCAACCAAACATCACAATTTGTACGAGCTGTTTATGTCAACCTAATTTTTGATGAAAAGAAATCTGTTTATGGTTGAAACAAAACTAAAGTGTTACTTTGAATCAACTAAATTTCAGTTTGGATCAATGCAATTTTTTCGTGTGTAAATAACGTGGAAAACTCGTTCGATTCAACTGATGTCGAGGATTAGAAACGAACATTTGTTGACTTTTGTACAACCAGAATTGTAGTTTGAATTACAACCAAAAATTTGTTTGTTTCAAACTAGACTCATTTTTCTCCGTGTGTATCTGGGTTTGTGACCACCGATAACGACACCACCGGAAACATACAAACACAGAGAATAGACATCCTAGTTAAAATCTACTGGTATGTGTATGAAATTGAACTGATATTTATTACAAGCAATTATTAAGCCACCCTTTGATGTTAATGACCGTTGAAAATCATAGGTATTAAATGTCAAAATTTTCATTCAGCAAAATATTATCACGAATATAGCTACCGTCATGGTCAGAAGCTGGGAGTGCTGCTGTCTAATGTTCTTTATACTTAAAATACGTACGCGTAGTTTATTTTGTACTAGCTGAACCCGGTACGGTGTGAGGGTCTCGAATCATCATAGAAAAAAAATCCTGCCTCCAAAAATCTCACTAAATTGGGTTCCATTTTCTGGATTATTAGGTAAGTCAAAAAGTTTTGAATGCGATATCTATGGAGCAGTAGAAAAACCAAAATTTCTAAGCCATTATATATTTCATTTTTTATAAGAACGTACTCAAAGTTTCAATTCGATCTATCAATTCATTTTTTGTTTACAAGCCATTTGAAGTTGACGTGTCAGTGTATCTTTAAACAATGGAAAAATCCGAATATCGTGCAGTGATTTAATTCTTTGTGTTGGAAGGTTTATCGGCTACTGAGATCCATGCAAAGATGATGAAAGTATTGAAGGAGTCTCCTCCTTCATTTCCAACCGTTCACCGATGGGTTTTGGAGTTTAAGCGTGGCCTACAGATTAATGTGGATACAGACCTTATGCTTCAGCCTCATAGATTGCTAGTTCCGTTTGCAGACTGTGCTGTGCGTTTGACTGTCAATTTTTGTTTGTTTACTTGTTTGCACGGTTTAAATTCTTCGTTTAATCAAAACGTCGCACAAAAAAGACTCGATAATTAAGTTATTGGACACGTGGCTATGTGAAAAGGTTGTTACTATGTGACAATTGGCGAAGCGCTTTGGAATTCATCACGCGAGTTCATCCATCAAAAACAAGTTTGGGGAACACTGTTTTTGAATGAACCGCTAGGAAGAGGCAGAAAACCTGGATCTTCCAACCCTAAACTGGATCAGAAAGTCGGAAGAACAAATCAATGTAAATACGTGATTTGGCCAATAAAACGGGAACCAGCGTCGGAATGATTCAACGTATCAAGAAGCGGAACAACCTGAAGACCTACATGAAGCAGAAAATCGCCAAACAAAGTGCAGAACAGAAGCAACGCGCAGCAACAAGGGCCCGGAAATTGTATTCGCGAGTTTTAAAATTAATTATTTTTCTCTGTGTAGATGTAAGCGATGCATACAGGTCGATTCAAGTGAAGAAGTTTTGTTGAAAAGTGCTGGTATGGCAAGCAATATGTTCCTGCGATATGCAGTCTACCATTTTTACACTACCGGAACAATCAATGCGGAAATCTATCGATCTGAGTGTCTGCAGATGAGGTTGCTGCATTTATATCAGATGCATTATTCCCCTCCACTGTTTTGGCCGGATTTAGCGTCGGCGCATTACGCCAAAACAACTCTCAATTGGCTCACAAAAAATCGTATAGATTTCGTTGAGATAGACATCAATCCCCCAAATTGCCCTCGGCTTCTGCCCATCGAACGCTTTTGGGCGATTCTTAAGAGGGTCTTCAAAAAGACTGGTAAACCAGCTGAGAATATGCAGGATTTCAACAAAATTTGGGCTAAGGCGTCCAAAAAAACTGTGTAGAAACACTTGTCCGGAACTTGATGAAAAGTGTTCGATAAAATCGATCCGGTCTTCAAGTTCAATCCAGTACGATAAAGAATCAACGATTTATTTTCATAAAACATTATTTTTTTATACGATTTGAAATAAAAAATATGTGGATAACTTATTTTCGATACAGTCATTTTAACATCATCATCATCATCATCATACAGGTTTGTTTGCTTAGATATTCATTCAGATATTCTGTTTACCGAATATACAACCGCATAATTTTAAAACCCCTTCAAATTGGTGAATATTCACCTATTCCAGCATTTTAACTTTCTACACACTTTAACAGATTTTTGTAAAATTTTACCGAAATCCGGTAATTTTTTTACAGAAAGCTGTAAAATTTTACCAAAATCCGTGAAATCGGATTACCGAACGTACAGCTGTTGAGAATTCGGTAAACTTTTACAGATTTCTGTAAAAAAATCTAAGTGTGTAATGATCATAATAGGACATAGTTGGAAACATAGAAAATAATTAGCCCCTCAAATTGGGCCAACTGTTTTCTTGCAAAATCACTATTTACGAGTCCTTTCAAATACTCAACTTGAGACCTGTGACTATTCTCTCTAGATCTAGGATGTATTACAATACACACTTAAAACATATTTATGGGCTCGGTTAAACACTTAGCTGAATTCACTCAGCATTTTCATATTTAACTGATAACTCGGCAAAAAAGGAACCATGCCAAGTCTCAGCATTATTTTTAAAAAATCATTAAACCGATTCTCGGCAACACTAGGTGCCGAGCACAAACGTTTACCAAACTTCCACCGACCTCAGCTGCCTATTATGTGTTGTAAGCCGAGGCTCGGCTTTTTATCTGTCAACCGCCATGCGCCATAATGTTTTCATTCGCAAGTGGAGTAAGTCGTATATTGTTTGTGAAATGGTGGAAAAACGGTGAATAAACGGTGAAAATGGAGCAATTTCTCGATAAAATAAAGCAGGAGTATGTAAGATTGCACGATATTTTTGTAAGTACAAAGTAATTTACTTATCGGTTCCATTTTAGCTTGAAAAGTCGTGCTAAATATGTTTCTTCTGTCGAGAAGTAGCTGGGGGCTATGTGGAAGAGCTGCCGCGGCATTTTAATAATCACATCCGGAATCAACATTTTGATCCGGTTATAGTGTTTTACGACTGCACGGTTCCAAAATGCCGATCAAGGTACAGCTACTTCAAATCACTGAATAGGCACACTGAATAATAATAAAATAATGTAACATATGTCAAAATTGTCAGTTATTATAGTATTTCACTAAAGAATTTTAACTTCGGCAGACAGTGCCATCTATATAAACGTCGAGGAGTCAGGCTCGCACCACTTCCTCTCGACAAACCCCTCCCCTGCCTCTGTCACCGTGAAATGCATTTGGTATTGCCTACATACATAAAATATGTTTATTGAAACTACATCAATTACATTGATAAAACCTCGTCAACAACTCTACGCCAATTAACCCGGTTCATGGCTGCTTCTCTCCATCCTCGGTTGCGTTCCACGCTCTCCAAGCCATGGTTTACCTGAACCGCGCATCTAGTTAGCTGTGCTCCACGCCTTCTTGTTCCAGCCGGATTCGACGCAAACACCATCTTTGCAGGGTAAAGGGTGTCCACAGTTAAATTGCGTCACTTTAAACTCGTCCTCAAAAACAAGTCTCTTAACCGATTGTCATGAAATATTCAGGGAATAAAAAAAAAAGTATAATCTTGGCTTAGGTATTTTTATTTCACTGTATTTCTTTACCAAATTCCAAACTTTCTTCAACGCTTGAACCGACATTTTTTCCGCTTTCAACCATGACTTCAACCTTTTCTGTTCCGTAGTGACAATTTTAGGATGCTTACGAAGTTCGTGCTTCATTATAGCCCAATATTTTTCAATTGGCCGCAACTCTGGAGAGTTTGGGGGATTAAGATTCTTCGGCACGAAATTGACACCATTCGTCTTGTACCACTCCAGAACATCCTTGGAGTAGTGTCAAGAAGCTAGGTCCGGCCAAAAAATTGTAGGATTGTTGTGTGTTTTGAGAAACGGAAGCAGTTGTTTTTTCAGGCATTCATTCATTCATTCATTCATTGTGACCATTTACAGTTGAAGTTGTCACGAAAGGCTTGCTCCGTTTGCCACACGACAAATCCCCTGCCAAATCATGAATTTCTTGGGGAACTTTGACACTTGCCGTTTCCTGAGTGACTCTGGAACATCGAACTTGTCTTTCGCAGTCACATACTGGTTGCCGGGAATTTGTTTGAAGTCCGCTTTTACGTGTGTTTCATCGCCCATGATGCAGCAGTGTGGTTTCGTCAACATTTGTGTGTACAGCTTACGCGCACGTGTTTTAGTTGTCCTATTCTGTTTTTTTTTTTGGTGGGGGGTTTTTTTCTTTTTTTTTAAAGGGAGCGGGGTCGGTTTTTTGTTTTCTTGCTGCACTTTTTTTTTGGGGTGGTGTTTTGCTTGTCCACCCCAACAGGGAGGGTGGGGGTTTAGTTTTAGCGAGCAGCAACCACCGCTTGTTGTCAGGGATGCCAATGTTCCAGTTTAAACTGGATTCTTCCAGTTTTTTTACGGGATCCAGTCAAACGGTTAAATCTTCAAATCGTCCAGTTTTTCTAACTTTTATCCAGTTTTTTCCAGTTTTGTTTTTCACAACCCTGTTTGCTTTACCCATTAATTGTAGGATAATTTTGTTAAATGTGGAAAGATTCCTATCCCCATACAAAGGCTGCTGTTTTTTAGCATTTATAAATCAACTTTCTCTATCTGTCAACTGCAGCTTTTTGAAATTTTATCGACGCACACTAGTGAATCATTTGAATTAAAGAAGTGTGAAAAAAGGGAACAGATTAGTTGGGAAAACAAAGATGATAAGTATCAAGATACTGATAATGAATTCCGGGAACTAAGAAACATCGATTTTGATGATTTGAAGCATGAAAATGATGCCACTTTGTTTTGGGGAAAGGTTTTAGCATTGAAAAGATTTGACATTTCATTTGCTTTTCCGAATCTACGGAATTTTATACCAAATTTATTAATTCTTCCTTATTCATCTACGACGGCGAAAAGAGTTTTTTTCGTTTACAATAAAAACAAAACTAAAATTGAAACAGGTTTGGGACAAACACGATAAAGGGAATTTTGGCAACCAAAAATGTGGTTACTTTCAATCAGGAAAAATCAGAAAAACTTAAAATAAATCAACACATAAACGCCAAGTATAATGATCAAATATACGAGTCGGTTAGAAGAGAGACCAAAGAACAGTGAATATTTGTTATTGTTATTTGGGTAAAGTTATATTTATAAAGTTTAAATATTGACCAGGTGAACAAACAAATATATATATATATATATATATATATATATATATATATATATATATATATATATATATATATATATATATATATATATATATATATATATATATATATATATATATATATATATATATATATATTGTATTTTTAAATCAGTTATACTCTTGGTTTAAGTTTTATTTGTTTACACAATGATAAAATAACACTAAGAATGCTTTAAACAGTTTTTAAAATCTATTGGGAACAAATTACTTTAAATATTATCTTTTTTTCAGCTTGGAAAACTTTGTGGCATTCCTTCACAAAAATGGCCGTGGGTTGAATGTGGTGCATGTTTAATACCACAGCAGATTCAAAGATCGAAACGTCATTTAGGTCAAGCGTTAAATAATAAATAAAATGTCCTTCGTGGTTCCACGCATAATTAAAAACCATTCATTGACAATTCCCCATATTATTGATAACTATTTCCCATACTGTTGTGACAATAACCCTAATGTTGATAAGTATAAGTTAACAGTATCCTATACAGTTTTATCCATATGGCAGAGGCCAAATAACATTATACTGAATAGGCGGTTGTATTCGCTTTATTTTCGTTCTATTTTATGTCAAAATGTTGGGATATAATCCAGAATTAAAGAAATCTTACAATGACAATATGGCATACAGTAACCATCTGTGTTAGTCTATAGACTTTATAAAGAATTTTTAGTTATAACCATTACAGAACAATTCTACATATTGTAACAATATATCTTACATACAAGATATAAATTGTAATATGCGACAAATGGTTTTTAATTACGTAGGCTTGATTTTTTTAGGGATCCAGTTACTTTTGCCATGTGACGTAGCGTTATAAAGTGGAAGAGTTGAAGAGAACTTTCTGTTCAGTTCCACTGGAAAATGGCACTTTGTCGTCGTTCGTTTGAGCTAGGGGAAGGAGATTGTCAGCAAACTGTAGTTTTCAGTAATTTCTTAGGAGGCATACACAAACAGCAAAAAAATGAACTTTAACAGACGTATACAATTTCCCCTCGTGTAATTGCAAGCCAAAGCAGGCGTAAACAACGTTATTGTTTGCAATTTTTCATATAGCATATAAGATTGTTTGCAATCTTCTATACAATAGACGTGATTCCAGCGATATGTGGCCTAAATTGACATGAAAGATCCCATTAAGTTATGCCATATCAAGCATTCCATTTATGTGCATTACACAGCGCAGAAAATTAAATGATTCTTTCAAACTGTGCAATTAGAAATTTTCACAGTATTCGGTTTTTTTTAACCGAAATTTGAACAAGTGAACTTTTCGGTAAAATTTGGGCGTGTCAGTTTAGCTGTTTCTGAGCAAATTTTCAGATTATTCCTGGGGGTGCGACACATCTAAATCCAGATTCAAGATGATCGAAAAATCCCACGCTAGCGAATCAATCTTTGAAAAATCTTATTTCAGCTTGTAAATATTAATCCATCTACTTGCATCGTGCTGCATCTTTTTGCAGTAAATCTTTAAAATCTTCATCAAAATCTTTAAAATCTTCTTTCTATCTACTAAGCGTGCGCACATCGCACAAAAGCATAACAAAAAAATCCTGCTTCTGAGATAGAGTCGCACCCCCTGGATTACTCCCTACTAAGGCTTGCTTCATTTAAATTTGGAACTAATTTTTGTTCTTTTTGGGGGGCGCTTGGGGGGGGGTTTGGGGGGTTCGGGGGGGGGGGGTGGGGGTTTTTTTTTTTTTTTTATAGGCCATGGACGGTGTGTGGTGTAAAAAAAAAAAAAAAGGGGGGGGAAAAAGGGAAAAAAAAAGTAGTATTTTGTGGAAATCCATTGTGGTCTGCATCTAGGCTAGCTAAACAGCTGAAATTGCCCAGAAATACCGTATGGCGCGTTATCAAACGGTATAAGGAAACATTGACGACGATTCGGAAGCCTCAAGCCAATCGTCGGAGTGGAACTGTCGACCGGAAACTGCGTGGTAAGATTTTGAAGACGATTAAGAGGAATCCCAATCTGTCGGACCGTGATTTGGCCAGAAAATTCGGTGCTGCCCATAGTACCGTGAGGAGAACTCGACTCCGGGAAGGAATCAAGTCGTATCGAGCTAGCAAATAGCCAAATCGGACCATAAAACAGAATGGTGTGGCCAAAATCCGTGCTCGGAAGCTATAGGACCAGGTGCTGACCAAGTTCGACGGGTGTCTTCTGATGGACGATGAAACCTATGTCAAGGCTGACTTCGGGCAAATCTCAGGTCTAAAATTTTACTAGGCAACGGCTCTGGGGGATGTTCCAGCCAAATTTAAATTTGTTTTTGCCGACAAATTTGCACGAAAATTCATGATTTGGCAGGGCATTTGCAGCTGTGGCAAAAAAACGAAAGTTTTCGTTACAAATAAGACAATGACGTCGGAACTATACCAAAAAGAGTGTCTCCAAAAACGAATCTGGCCATTCATTCGATCCCACGACCATCTCGTAATGTTTTGGCCAGATTTGGCAAGCTGTCATTACAGCAAAGTCGTTCAAGAATGGTATGCAGAGAAAGGGGTCCAGGTTGTTCCGAAAAACCTTAACCCACCCAACTGCCCCAGTTCCGCCCTATTGAGAAATACTGGGCAATAATGAAGAGGAGACTCAAGGCAAAGGGAAAGGTTGTCAAAAACATCAATCAGATGAAGACCTGGTGGAATAAGATAGCTAAAACGATGGACGAAGAAGGTGTGCGCCGCCTAATGAGCCGTGTTACAGGAAAAATTCGAGAATTCCTTCGAAACCATGACGAATAATTTTATCCGTATTTTTTCTTAAAAGTATGAAGAAAACGCTACATTTGTATAAAAAAAGATCTTGAATTCAATAATAAATAACTGAAATACAGGCAATTGTTTTTGTTCCAATTCTATCTGAAGCAAGCTTTACGACAACAATATTGTGTCATTTCAACAGGGTTTATCGTGTTTTAAAATAAGTTTTGAACATAATAGCCTTTCAAATAATGTCAAAGTTTCACCAAACGCTCCCCGAATAAACAAGTATTTTAAAGATATTATACCATTTATCGTTTCATAATTATTCAAGTTATCTTCCAACAATTATAAACTGAAGACAAAGTGTATCATATCGATGATATATGTTATGGTAAATCAAGATCTTACCATAACACTGTTAGATTGTTAAGCATCGTTACCATACAAAAATTGACTTTTTCTCGAACAAAATTTCCGGTGTATTTTACAGTAAATAATTTGTGAATAATATTTTTTTCTGCAGTTTTACTTTAGGAGGTATCGTTCAATTCTGGTTATATCATAAAATATTTGTTTCAACCATTACTATATACGTTAACATAATTTAATAATAAATACGATATAAAAAGATAATAGATATCGTTACAGTATAGTAATATTATAGGAGAATTTCAATCATGATGATAACTGCTACAATCATGATACAATTTCCCGTTTTTTTCCCCCAATCCAATCGACAATCCAAGGTTTCAAAGGTATTATTAAAGTCAACAATACTGTTCACAAGTGGATTAAAATTCAGTTAGAAAGTAAAATCTACTTAATTAAATTGCAACATACCCTTCACGTAGACTGATAAAACCGCTCCCTTTATAAATATATATTATAATGATCAGTATTATAACATGAGTCAAATATTTTGTGATAGTAAACTAAAAATTACGCATTGTTAAAATAGTTTTCTCGTCCACCAGTATTCATATTTTACGCTGGAATACGCTATTTATGGTTGTTTAAAGTTTGAATGGTTTCTTACATTACACCAGCATTTTACACGGATGACACGTTTAATGGTGATTACAACATGAATGGAAAATGTATAATAATGATCATACAGCTAATGGTATTTTTTTTTGTTCGGCTCAGCTGTTCAGATTGCGATAAAAATAATCGAAAACGGAGATAATTTTTGACAGTGTACATTTACCTTCCTAAGCCTAATTGTTACAGAACGTCCACTCTTAAAAGCGTGAAGAAATTTATAGCGCACTTTCTATAAAATTTTCAGCCGTGAATTTTTGCACCGCAAAAATCACTTTCATAAACTCAACAAATCCACTGGAAGAGAATTTCTCATATTCCTGAGTTGGATCACCTCCTTCCCGGAAACCGGCTCTCTTGGCCAAATCCAGTTCCCGAACAGCATGCCCTACATTTTCCTATTCCAAAACTTGTTTTTCCCCCAGCTGCTAAAGCTTTGGAATAACTCTCTTCCCATTTCACAACAAATACCTAAATATTTTTGCTTGTGCTGTAGTAACTCATATTGCGGGACGCTTTCTCGCATCATTCAAAAAGCGATTGAATTCCCGCCACTTGCATGCTTGGCTCAACGTTCATCCGAAATGCATTTTACCCGCATATGTACGGACGTGTTCGTTCCCAGCGACGACAACTGCGACGATGAGAACGTGGAAAATGCATTCTACAGTGACAGTTTTATATTGCAATTTTCTTTCGATTCCTTTTGCAAGCTGCTCCCCATCCGAACGTCCCGCCGTTTCTAACCCCTTCTTTAACAATGCTTCAAATCATCGTGTCACCATCCAACCTACGAACACGTCTGGGAGAACAAACGGGTGCTGCTTAAATTCCGTTTCTGCCTTCACTCAACAACAAAAGCGTCGGGAAACTGGCGGAGCAATAAATCAATAATATGCTTCACGACCTGTCATAAAGCGATTTGATGTTTCAATTTGTTTTTTTTTTTTTGTTTTCTTTGAAATGGTTGTGGTTTTGAATTTTCTTTGGATTTATAAGATGATTGATGATGGGGGGTTGACTGGCTTTTGAATGAAATCCTCACTGACCGATTGTATTTTAGCAATTTTCAAAAGGGTCGCTTTAGGGAGCTTTTTCGATTGGCCAGATTACTCGCAGAGTCTAGATGAGCACCAACCAAATCCACGAAAATGTCTTTGAGGGTTCGGAGCCGCTTTTAGTCGTTATAAGCAGCAGAAACATTTTGCTTCTTTTTCTCGAACCGATCCTAACGAAAATTTAAATTACTTACCTTTTCTATACGGGAAAGGAACTTAAATTCAGGTAATACATTCGCTTTGGTCAGTAGCAAAGACAACTAATACCAAGACAAACAGCTCTCTTTTAGTTTCAGTCTACAAGTTTAAAGCGACCTCAACGCATTCCAGGAACATTAAATGTGAGTAAAGGGTGGAACGGTCAAAAATTAGTCAAACATGACTCATGTCTACATGTCTACAAAACACAGGAACATTATTTGATTTGGCTTTCGATTTTCCAAATGCGAACTGTCGGGCTTTATGTTTGACATCTTCCATCAAGTTTTGTTGTTTTTATCAACTTTTTTGTGGGAAGAATTTGCTTTGGCTGGTTTTTTTCCAATTGTTTTTGGGGTTTTATGTATGTGGGGGGGGGGGGGGGGGGGGGGGGGGGTGGGGGGGGGAGGGGAAGGGGGGAAAGGTAAAGGGGGGCAAGGGGTCGGACTTCCTGATCATTTGATCAGATCTCCCCATTTTTCATTCCGATCTTTGAAAAATATCAGATTATCTTATCAAGATTTAAAATCTTTTACAACAGTTTGACACAGACTGTTGTTTTATTTCAGTGTTTCAAAATATCAACAAACTTGTTTAATAACGATCGTTTGTTTACAAGTTAGACTCATTTTACGTTCAGTCTTATACAGACTGTGTAACAATTTTAAGCGCACGCATTTTTAAGATTTAATTCAAAGCAAGATCTAAAGTCATTTTTACCCGCTTTCCTTCAGGTCAATGGAGCTAGCATAATAGAATTTAGCACTATTTTCTTATTGTTTGTCGTTGTATTTTTATATTTGAACTGTGATGAAGTCAGATGTGTGATGGGAGTTGGGAGTATGGGAGCAAGATCAGAAATTGGCCGTTGTCAAGGCTTTGAGTGGAAATCCGGTTTTTTAGGTTGCTGTAAGTGGTTCTCTATAAGTTGGTTGTCCAGGTCGTTGGTAAATTTAAGACCTAGCGGTGGCTTAATTGGTTGTGAGCTTTGAAATTAACATTCAGCAGTCGTTAGGCAATGGTTGGTCGTAGGAGATAAAATAGACGATACGGAACAAGTGATTTACTTCTTGGGCCGAACTGCGCAATTGTCCTCATTCTAACCGTTTGATACTTTTCTTCAGATTTTTTTTGCATTTCTTCTCCGTTAGTCTGTCGCAATCTTCCGGTGGTAAATCATGTAGTTTGTTATTGTTGTTATTGCAGGTAGGTGGGAAATCTGAGATGCTTATCTTCGAACATGATACAATAGGTGGCGGAGAACCTTCTATAGGAACTGACTTTTCTACATCTTCCTCGTTTACATCACTAAGACTAGAATCATGCATAGCCGGCATTGCAGAATCATTTTTGAAAATTTCAGCAGGAACAATTAAGACAATTGCAAGGGGCTTTACTGAACATCGTTTTCATCAACACGCAATCGCTGTTGGAATTTATTGATGGAACTTCCATAGTCATGTCATTTACGCTATGAGTGCGCCCTCCATCGCTCCCCACTAATGTTTCTCTGGAAGTAAGGTTCAAATTCAATAGTCTGAACACCATTGTTCGATCAAAAACCACTATCTCCGTTACTCGCATGGCCACTTTTCCCAGATGATGGCGATGTGCTCTCGTTCTAGGGTCATAAACTCAACAGATTCAGATACGTTAACAGGGTCATAAACTTATAGCCAAAAAGAGTGAATCCATCGTATCTGTTTGGTTCCGGTATTCTAAAGCTGACCCCGCTCCCACAAGGGCCGTCACGCAGTGAATACCGGTACAATTTTTTGTATAAGAATAAAACTTAGGAATTGGCCTGCACCCAATTCCTACACTGAAGTGTGATATAAAATAACGACACTAACTCTTTGAGTACTAAGAACTGACTGAATTTATTTCTTAATTCATACCATAGATTTCAGAAAACAGGAATGTTGACAGTTGGCACGGCGTCATCTTTCGCCGCGTCGACATCTCGGTTTCGGATATCGTCAACCGCTCACACCGAGCTGATTCCGCTAAGATCGCGTTGCTTGACGTTGCGTTCCAGCCGAAGCAAGCGGTTTGTATTTTGCTTCCAGCGGTAGCACAGGATTGCCACCATCAAGAGGACAATGAATGCTCCGTCGATCGAATAAGAAACCACGTCGTGGGATGATAGATCATTCCTTATGATCTCTCCGTTTTCTCGTCCAGTGAAAGGCCACATTTTTGTTTGGTGATTTTGTTGCTGCGTGCTAGCCCGATCGTCCAGAAATGTTTATCGGCGCTCGCTTGTGTCAGACCACCAGCCATTACCGTGGTGCTGGTGGCATATTTTCTGCTGATGTGCAATTTAGCAGTTTGGGTGTTGGAGGACAATTTCCGCTGATAATGATTTTCGACGGTTCTATGTAGTAATGAAAATGTGCCCTGACATAGGGCTACCATAACCGGCTCTATTCTCTGCCATTGGGTTACCTTAAACGGCTCCAGTATCCTCCCATGGCGTTTCGAATCCATGAGGAAATTAAATGTGCTAATACAGAGCTGCCACTCCTGCCCGGGACCGACCATACTTCATCGCCGGTATAATTTACCATTCACTGTTTTCGGGATGATTACTTTCTAAAGTTGGTAGTCTTTCCTTGCCTTCGAATCCTCCAATGGCGTGCAGTAACCTGTTCACTAGAGCAACGTCAACATCCAGTGGTTTTGAATGCATTCATTGAATCAAGATCCATTATCCAGTTCCGGATCATAGCTTAAAAAATAAATCATACTTAGTAATGTTTCATACCTAGCATCTATATAACATAACATTTATATACCATTGGAATTCAGAAATATATTTATACATTAATTTTAATCGTACAGAGATCGAAAAACTTGAGTTTGTTGTGATTTTTTTTTGCTTTTTTTTCAATTTTATTTACAATTTTGAAACACTGAAAAAAATGTGTAGTTGTTTTACCAAGATTGCCCGATCAGTGGCCCGATCTTTGGAAAAGATTTGAAATCTTTTGAAGATTTTAAATTGATCAGATTGACCGACCCCTTGCAGCTCTATCAGTCG